>KK502530.1:182596-193881 GCA_000688735.1 Glossina austeni | reverse complement strand
ATTATATATTTATATATATATATAATTATATATATATATATATTATATGTACATATATAATATATATATACATTATTATTATTACATATAGTAATGTACAAATAAGAAAATGAATTAATGAGTGTATTAGGCAAAGTGATGTAGGGTATCTAATGTAGCGACCTTGCGCGAGTGTGCCATTCTTAATTGCTTTGATTCTAACTCGTTTCGTTCTTCACGTTGACAAACTATCGAGTGCACGTAACCTTATATTGTTGACAACAAACTACTTTGTTCAACATATAGGAATTATTGTCGTTTTTAAAATTTGCGTGCGTCGAATAGCAACGCAGTTTTTCAATGTTTTGTGGACGCAGCGCGCCCACTTTATTAAATTATAAACTCGAATGTCTTTCGTCATTTGTAGAATTTATTATTGTCGAATTTTCATAATGAATAAATTTATTTAGGTATTTATATACTACGTCACAATTAGTACAAAGAATTGAAAGGAGGTAGAGAAACACTTAAAGACAAATTAAACGTCTTGTGTTCAGTTATCGTCAAATGTAGATACGATTGAAATATTGATAGCAACGATTCCACGAATTTTAAGAGTTAACAATTGTCCTACTTTGCCTCTTGTGCTGTTTCAAACCAACCAAATTTTTTAGAAAAGAAAAGCATTGTGACTGAAGAGGTGCTTTGCATAAATCATAAATATACTAAACATATCATTATTGCTTTGGGAGCTGGATTTATGTGTTTGGTCCGGAAACAATTCCATATCAAACCAATCATACTCTAAAGACATGCAGACTATTTTCTGTAATCGGCGTGGTCTTATCCGCAAAGATTTATTTTCGGATTCTGTGCATAAAAAAGCGTCTATAGTTATGCCGAAACAAATCCTGATTTTCTCCTTTTTGGTCAGAAATATTCGTTAAATTTTTCAGAAGAATTAAAACAATGGCTTTTCACCATCGCGCTATTCACATGACATAATTCCGAGTGATTAGTTTCTTTTACACTAGTGTTAAAAAAAACCGTTTCCCGAAAATTGTTATTCTCAATAAAAAGATAAAAGACGGGAACGAATCTACTGAAAAGACGGATATAATTGGTGCCACTTTAAAACTGACAGGCGAATCAGACTCGGAGGAAATTCAGATACGTAACATTACAGAAGCGTTTGGACGCACAAGCGCAAGCACTAATCGCAACAACACTTGCCGCGCATCTACTGAAGACTAAGAAATTCCAAATAGGATGGGTTCGATGACGCATCAGGGACTAGTAGATGAAGAACGTGGCATGCCATCTGACACGAGATTGTCGCGAAAAGCACCACAGTTCGTTATGTGGAAGATGCGGAGAAAGTCGACACAAAGCAATAGAATGCAAAAGCGAGTTGACCTATATTCGTCGATAAAACTTCCAATGCTTACAAAGCACATGTTAGTTTATAATTTACGAAATGCCAGTCGTACGAACCTTACAAAGAAGTTCACATTGGCATTCGAAAAGCGTTTCCTTAAAATACTAAAAAATCTTACGCGCATTTCAACACCTACTTATTTAAGTACATAACAACGCAACTACTTACATGCATTTTATGTGAACGTGAAGACATATGAAATTGTTCACAAATCAAAGGGAGGTGCAGCGAATTCAGGGAGGTACAGCGAATTCAAAAGGAGGTACAGGGAATTCAGGGAGATACAGCGAATTCGAGAGGATGTATAGCGAATTCAAAAGAAAACATATGAAAAATGTTTTCCTTGAAGATTTTTACAAAATTCTTTTAAAAATTGAAAAAGTGATAGTGAAGAAAAGGAATAGTAATTGAGACAATTTCATTGGATATATTAAAGTTGGGTTGTGTTCCGAGCAATAAAGTAGAAGTACGAAAGTGCACCAGGTTTTTTATTTCGTTAAGCAAATTTAAAAATGTTTATGACCAGCTTGCAATTTACAATAGACATCTATCTGTGACTTAGTGTATAATACATGCTCAATAACTTCGTAGAACTATTGACGAAGGGCCTTCTACCCGACATTTCAATTTTTTCATTGTTTCACGAAAACAAAAGTGGCCTCAAGAATGCCATCAAATTATCATTGCATACATTTCAGCAATAAAGACGTCATCTATATGTCATCCCACGAACTTATTAAGTGATATTATTACTGCTGTATGGCGCCTGAAAACTCGATGCCTAGAATATTACCACTCGAATAATACTTGAGAGAGGATTGATGAAGGGCATCCAAAATTGCCTCTAACGCGAACACAAGTGTCCGAAGTTGAATCTTTTACCTGTAAATTGTAAAAATATTATCGCTTGAGAAATACTTAAGAATGAGTTGGTGAAGGGCATCTGAAACGCAGTCTAACCCGCGCACAATTGTCTCAAGTTCTTGTTATCCTCTCTCCTTGATCTATAAGCTTCAAAGATGTTCAATTTATTACAAAATATTTATTATTTTTATGTATTTTATGTCTTTTCCTAAATAACAAAAAGTCATTTGAATTTATTCTTCCATGCAATTATTATTATTTGATATATAGACACAATCTTCTACATGCATTTACTAATAAGTATGCATACTTAGATTTTTGTTTTTTTTTTGTTTTGGGTATGTGCCTAAAACATTTGTTGGCAAACATATCCTTTAAATAATTTACTCATTCATAATTTATATAATATTTACTCTCTTCTGGCTTTCACACATGCACTTACTTACAATATGTGTTATTTATGAATACGTGTAATTGCTCACCTTTGCGGGCATTTATGCACTTCTATGTTTTTATATCTTTAACCTTGTGTTTGATGTTATTACATTTCCTACACCTGTCTCAGATGTATGTACACGTAAGTAAATCCTTATATTCTGGCTTAAATATGGAAGGCATCCAAATATATTGTACACGAATTGTTAGATCTTAAGAGGTGAATTCACGAAACTGGAGAAGTGTGGTTAAGGACGATGGTATTGTTTTTCTATATGACCAGCCTGAGTAGATTATATCCTCTGTATGTGCGGGCAAGATGATGGTCAGGAAGGATTATGAGGGCAGAGGGTTGGAAAAAGCGAGTGATGCAAGAATGGGTGGATGAGGAAAAAGGGTGATGTCAATCCATCGAAATTTAAGCAAATGATTTAAACAACTAAAAATTAAAAAATTTACACTAAGGGATATCTTTCTTCGTCTTAATAAAGGATTTTTAGTGGCAACATAAGACGCAAATGGTGCGATGGTAAACCATAGATATCTTATGTTAACTTATTCTGATTTAGGAAATATAAGAAGAAGAAGAATTTCAGTACCGAATAACGATATTACTTGTTGTTTCTGGTTATGGATTTTGTGCCCAAAATTATGGTAAGAAATTCAGAGTTTAAGAGATTTTTCCGGGAGTGTTAGCAATCAATTATCTCCAAGTTGTTTTATACGTATTCATCATGGATATGGCGAGTTTTTATTAAAAGCTCTGCTTCATTGTTGCGTGCTTTTAAAATATTGATATAAAATATGATATAAAATGTGTGGACTTCTCAAAGTAATTGTAACAACATTCAGAAACACATTAGAATAAAGCGATGGTTTGCAACTTCCAAATGTAGGTTAGAAACTCCAAACACGGCAAAAAATTCGAAATGAACTTAGCCCTGTCCGTCTAGTGGGTGGCTACAATGCTCAAAGCCGCAAAAATTCTTGTACAAATTTTGAATTTGGTATATATTTTAATTAATGCCTAGATAATAAATACAACTCGGCCATGATCTTGTCCGCAGTAGCAAAATAATATGAGCTGCAATTTGATCATCTACATCTACACCTTTACGTACAATTTTTTATGTTAGACTGTGGCCACTCTACCTCGTTTCATTTTTTATTATTTTGTTAATGTCGAAAAAAGCGGATTTTCATACCAACTCAATGGCTGTTATTGTTATTGTTATTCTTCTTGTTTTATTGAACACTTATTAAATGCTTTTAGGTGTAATCCTAGTAGTGTAGAAGGATAGGTTTCAAAAGTGTTAAAAATGTATTGCAATCGGTACGATTTTTTACGAAAGGTTGCCTTTGACTGTAGAAACCTTACGTGCACTCATGCATGGTTTTCAAAAAAAAAGTACCATGTGTGAAGAATGGGGAGAGCACAGAGTTGCTTTCAATAAATTGCAACGCTTCGATTCTGTTAAAGCGTGAAAAATGAGAGTTCGATCCTGTTAGTGTGCGAAATTAAGGTTCGATTCTCTCAGACGCCGTTGTTGGAACCAGAACCTAAGCAAAACGTTAAATAAACATTGTTTTCATAATCCGGCCATATTGTCAACAAAATGAAGATGAGAAGCTGAAAATATTTACCGCGCTTAGCTCTTTCCACTGGAAGCCAGAAGTATTGATTTCTCTCATGAATTCAAAAAATTGGAAAATAGCAAAAAATGTTGCTCAAATTAACCCGTTCGTAATTAAAGAAGAATTCAGCACACATTTTGGAATCTGTTGGGGTCCTAGCGTGCACCTTAACGCCTGTTGCTTGGGGAAGTTGTGGTTGAAAGTAGAAAATTACACTGAATAAAACTTTTTTGACTTGATAAGCCATGCGTTGTCATTTCTTAATCTCCCCATCCGGAGAAGTTGCACAATGAACTCCACGGAATTTGATGGGGTTCGCTATTGCGAATAAATAGCGGCAAAGCTTTGGACATCGGCGGTTTCGCCTTCTGCGATGTAAAGATTTCGAGAACAGTTAATTTCTTCCTTTCTATAAAACATAGCATATCTTTAGGAATGTGACTTAATCTGTTTAGGAGTAAGTAAAAGTCACTTTCTCTTCAACAATACTAACGCAACACATAAAGTATTTCGACACTTTATTCCACTCCATTCCAGTTGCAATGCAAAATAATACATTTTTGCCTCGAATCTCTGTAATTGGTTGTTTTATTTATCAAAAGCAATTATATCAGCGCACTGATATGAAAATAAGCAAAGTTACGGTTTTATATTGTGTTGTTCAGGTGGTGTTAGTTTAATGCAGCGCTGAACTTACTAAAAAATCTTACTAAAAAATCTTACGTGCATTTCAACACCTACTTATTCAAGTACATAACAATACAATTACTTTCATGCATTTTATGTAAATGCAGAGACAGAGGTATATCTGCCAAGAGTGTATTATCATATAGGTGCCGTTATAATACTGTGTCGTATTAGCATTAAAAAATTGCAAAAAATTTACTTGTTTTTCAATGTTGCCAACTTAATGCTCTCCGCGTATCAGAGTTTATGTTTTTTCTATCGATAAAAATCTTATTTCTGGAGATTTATTTTTCATGATATTTTCAAATGAAAGGTTTAGTGGTTAGTTAAGTTGATAATGTTTGTCTACACAGAGCTCCGTTAGAAAAAATTTTTCAAAGTTTTTGTATATAATGCGAAAGAATTATTTAAAGATTATAATTAGTCCTTTTGTTTTCCTTCTGCGCGTGTGCTTTTATGTATACATATGACTTTGTACGTTTTTCGGTGTGGCGGTGTGTTAGCATCCGTAATGAGTGTAAATTTAGTTAAACTTCTGTTTGCAATTTTTGCAGGGGTTTCATTTTTTATTATTGTTTCAACGTTACAGCAGTATGTTGCTGGGTGTTGCCTGACACACCTACACTCGTGCATTCATACATTTTTAGTTGATTCAAGTGTTTGCTTAAGTCTATATAGAGTTTGCTAATGATAAGGATAGAATTTATTGCTGAATACGGATTTGCTGGCTTAGAGTGTGAATATATTTTAAAGGAAATTTATTAATTTTCCAATAGCTCGCTAAACGTATCTGTGAATGAGTCCTTATATTGAGAAAGTATATATGGTAAACTGTAATAGTATTAATGGGGAAAAATCCTATTTATGAGTTGCAGATGGTATTCATAGAATTGTATGTTGAAATGTATATACGTACATTTTTTATCATTTCTCTTGTGCTGTTAAATAATCTCTTACATATTCAAAAATGATATTAAAAATTCCAATTTTTTACGTGGCTCGAAAATCGATTTTCAAAGTACTTAACACTACAGTACTTCCACCAGCTTGACTTCTCTTTCTTTTCACTCTTTCACTTAAGGTTTTATGTGTAGAGTCATACTAAGATTCTTTAATGAAAAAGTACGGTTTTTTGATAAGCTGACTTTAATTGATTTCATGGCCGGTCTTTCATCAATTTTTAATTTATAGTTTCATTAAATGAAAGTAGTCTACCTCTTTCACTATACTTTTTACCAATATTTCAAAATCTTTATTGGGTTTGTATTGTATATATGCAAAATTGCGAAATATAAAATTATGGCGAAGAATGGTTTCTCAATAGGTTCCCAAATAAAAAGCCATTTTACTTTTAAGCAATAACTAGAAATTTTTTCTTTTAATACTTCAAGAACCTTACAAATGTATTATAAAGGAAATGATTGATTGGTTCTTACATCATGGACGGCAAGTATATTCATCTGCTCAAACTGTGTGCTACACCCAGAAGAAAGCTTCAGAAGAAAGTACAGTCGCGATCAGCATGAAGTTCTGAATCAAATTGATCCTGTCCATCTATCTGTATGTCTGTCTGTTCGTGCGCCTGTCTGTCTGTGGCATGTATGTGGTAAACATTCTCCTGGTCGCAAGAATGAAGATATCGACTTCTGATTTAGGAAGAACACTGGAAGTCCTTATGCTTAGGTGGCTATTCAAAGGGGCCAAGTTAAAGCAAGAAAATACGTTTTTCGTCATTATACATTAATTTTAACAAATAATATTTACATTTTTTACTTTCACTTAAAGACGCTGAATGCAAAAGCCTCGGCCACAGCCGAATATATAATTCGTACGTAAATCTGAAAAAACAACCCGGAACTTCGCGCTGAAAAGCTTTGCATTCCTTTCTTAAAATATCTCACAGTACTTTTAATATATCTTCGAAGTTAATTAAGTGAATTGGCCTTGCAAGGTAAGGAGCATCAAAAGAAGAAAATTAGAAGTAATTTAGTATGAAATATTTATTAACTTCATCCTACACAGCTTATTGGAACTAACTAATCTGTAAACAGCCCAAACCGTTTTTTTTTTCTTTCTGCTACTACGCATTACTACCACTGACCTGGGACAAATTTTTTGAATTTCTTTTAGTCGTCGAAAATTTTATAATTACGGCTACTCCCGTCATAACAGACCACAAATTAGACTTTGTCATCGTAGAAGAGTTTGCTTTCGTGACAGACTCTATATATATGGTGCGGTCTAAAAAATAGACCTATGTCATCCAAAGTCCTTATGGTTTATTTACTAAGGAGAAATTGTTACCGTAAAATATTAAAGATTAGACCCTTTTGGAATATAAAGCTTTAATTTTCATTGGATCCCTTATATAGATTGGGATCCAAAAAATAGATCTACGTTGTCCAAACTCGGCGAGGCGGATTTTTATGTCAAATTGTTATCATAAATGCGTTCTCTTTAAGAAGTGTTAAAAATAAGACCCTTTTTCCTATATAAAGATTCAGTTTTCATAGCAACGGTTTTATGGCCAGGGGTTCTAAAAACTGCGCCATCGGAATCAAAATTTTTCATAAAAATTTAGAATGCTGAAATGCCAGAATTAAGCGATTTTTATCGCGAAATTCTAAAAATTATAATAGAATTATAATAAAATACAACAGGTCGAAACAGTGGACCGATTCAAACCACCTTCAATACCGTTGATCCTTGGGTTAAAAACACGCCAGTATACCCTATTTCATCACAATGTTTCGAAAACTGCGAAGATCGTATGGACAGACATCAGACGGACAGACGGACAGATGGACATGCAAGCTTGGAATCATTTTCTGGAGCGATCGGTATAATAAAAGATGGGCCTACGTCAAGTCCGTCGGCACAAATTTAGTACATCCTGTACCACAAATGATGTAGAGTAAAATAATAAAGTCTCTGAGTAAAGAGAGAGTAAAACAAAAAGAAAAACGTTCTAAACTCAGCATGTCGTTCGACGTGTTAAATTGTTTGTCACGACATGTCTTGAATGTCGACATTATTCGCTGAAGCATGTCGCGAAGCTATAATAAATTTAATAGGAACTTTTATGGTTTCAAAAAAACGTATCCTCTATGACCTGCACTCCTTTTTATACACGGTTGGCAGCCAATGAAAAATCATCACCTCCATTTTGAGCCATTAATCTTATGGCACCAAAGAATAAAATCAATAGAATTTGACACACACATTGACTAAATTTTCGTCCACACGTTTCAGTTAGATGAAATTTTTATTAGGAAATTTGAAACTTATTACCATATCGTATATTAATTGTACACGGATACCGAAATGGAATAGGGTTTAGTACAATACGTATGCCATAAATGAGTTGCTTTTTTTGTAAATTTAATTTAGATTTTCTTTCTTTTTTCGTCTTTTAACGTATTTGCAAGATAGGTTCCTTAAGGGATAATTTTTTATCTAAAATGATTCCGACATATTCCATGTTAGGTGATCTCCATTAGGTGATTTGTTATAAGGATATGTAATTGTCTTTGTTTTCGAACCTCTTATTTGTATTTTCTATTTTCTCAAGTACTTTTCTGCGAAGTATTCTATTGCTCTACATACATCTTTCTGAGGACTGTGTTTAACGGTTTCTAGTCGTAATCAAGACAGCGTCGTCTACGTAAAAACCACTAATAAGATTCCTCGAAATGTTAATATCAGATAGAAGATGACAATGATGACAGCACTACACCATAAGAATACTTGTCGAGTTGAAACAAGTGCTATCTAAGCTAATAACGAACCATCAACGCGTATTAATCTTCGATTTGTTTGTAAAATAGTGAATTCAATTCCATTAAATTTATAAAAAGTCGCACTGCAGCGAACGCAGTCGAAGGCTTTTTCAATACTTGAAAAAGCTCTACTAAGTTTCTTTACCTTCTTTTTTGTGGAAATTATAGTAACACTCTGACTTGGTGGTGCGCTGCATTCCTCACCAGCAATAGGTTCTTTTGGACTTGAGTAAAGATGTTTGGCATACTTAACATTTGGCAACTCTCCGGCTTTGTTGGATAGATGCAACTTAAAGCTTAGGAATACGTACTTTGTTGATAAAAAATGGTCCCCGGCCGGTGAACCACGCAAGAAAATAATTGGTGTGGAATGAACTAGAAAGACTACGAGCTGAAATTGCGCTGTGAAATCCTGCTTCGAAACTCGGATTGGTTACCGTACAGAACAACATACCGTGTACGCCGCGTGCAGCATTTGCCCGCAATGCAGTATGACGTCGCAAAAATAGTTCAACCGAGTAATGAAGGTATAAAGGCTTAACACAAAGCAATCAGTCGTCATGGTGTCAACTTTTGCAATGCAAGCGAGATAATTTTACGCATTCAACGAGGGAAGTTGTGTTCTCCCACAACCCACTCCTCCTATTCAAGCTTTATAAAATGGCTCGATGGGGAAAGGTTTACCATCGGTGAATGATAAATCCTGCGACAGGCTGCCTGAATCTAAGGAGCATTGCTTAGCAACATGTAGCGAGTTAAAATTAACCTTGATGAAAAGAAAAAACATATTCTTTCTCAAATACTTGTATACACCTCGTAAAAATGGGTTAAAAATTTTGCAATACTCACAAGGATACCTCGTAGACCGTCTGCAGTATGTACAGTCTTGACGACAATTAAATTTTTAATCTCTGCAGCCATGTCCATCCGTCCATCCGTATTTACTAAATTAGGGCAGATATAATCATCAAAATTTCCGCATATATTTTATGGGTGGTATTATGGCACCTGTGCAAACCTGGAAAAATCGAAAAACCGTATCGAATAGTATACAGTATCGAAATTTGATGTTCCTTTCGTTGGCGGTATGAACTTTTTTTTAAGATAAAGATGATGGGTAAAAACTTTTTTTTAAGATAAGGATGATGGGTAAAAAGTGTCTCCCTTCTTGGGTCGCCCAATCTTGTAGCTACTATCTTACTTTGATTGATACGTCCATTTCATTCGTTCATTTTTGTATTCATTCATAGCTTGCTTCAGCTGAATACTAAGTATGTATAAAACAAATAACTTACAATTCAATTATGAGATAATCTTATAATCTATTAAAGGTAACTATTAACTAGAACTATAAATGTGCGCAGCCTGTCGCTAAAGTAAGAAAAAGTTATATTCAATTCTTTCAACTGGATCTGAGTATTGATCAAACCACATATCCCATATAGGAAGCTTTGTATAATTTGCAAAAACCAATGAAACGTTGATGTAACTCACAACTTGCAAAACGTTGTAGTAATTTAATAAGATAGCGATTTGAAGAGCGTCCGTTATGGACATGAAAATCAATTACGCGGGGCAAGAATGAAGAGTTCACATAGTCCTTCGTTTGTATTTATTTTATAATGTAACGGTCGCCTCTTATTGATATTTCGTACAACAACTCCTGCGCATATTTTGCACATATATATTTACACATACATAATCGGACACATTTTTTAACGAGAAACCACGTTACAAACATTTAGTTTTTAAACGTTCCATTTAATTTTCACATAAATTTCCTCTGACAACCGGAAAATGGATGGCAGGCTTTTAATTGAGAAAAATTTAAAAAGTTGTGTTTAAAAGTGATGAAGAAAATAAAAATTGCGCAGAATTGCTTTAAAAGATAAATACACTTAACTTTTAAGAACGTATTCTGTGAAAGCGGATTTTATTTACATATCTTGCGAAAAAGCCCTAAGGCATATGTAACTTTATTTTATATAATATTTTTACAACACATACTTCTACCGCTCTTCAAAGCAAAATTGGAGTTCATGCTCTGTTATCATTTCATTTCCACGCATTGTTTACATTTTGTCTTAAGTTTTGCATTTTATAGATTTTTGAAATTGAATTGTAACAGATTTAGAATCACTTTGAAGGCTTCATTTCGAAATGCTGTAAATAATCTATTTTTAATGTAAGAGATTCGATCATAAAGTCAATGGAATTTTAGGCATTTTTTCAACAAAAAAAAACAAATAAAAAATTATATTCGGCCGTTTATCACCACAAAAGACGGTATAGAAAAATCAAAGGGAGGCATAGCGAATTCACAAGGAGGAAATCAAAAGGAAGCATAGCGAATTCACAAGGAAATATAGCGAAATCAAAGGAAGGCATAGCGTATCCAAAGGATGTATAGCGAAATCAAAGGGAGGCATAGCGAATTCACAAGGAGGAAATCAAAAGGAAGCATAGCG
>KK502530.1:135522-174988 GCA_000688735.1 Glossina austeni | reverse complement strand
ATTCCTAAGCTATTACTTATTCTATTACTAATCTATTCCTAAGCTATTACTTATTCTATCTTAAGCTATTCTTATTTTAGCACTCCCTCTCTCCAGAGACGGAGAGTCCGTGCGGCCAAAACGAGGGTACGACTTTGGGTCCTCACAAAACATATATTTCACATATGAAAGAAACAATATACACATCGTATTGAATGAGAAAAGCCTGCGTGGTTACCTAGAAAACGAAATTCCTTGAAATGTTAAAAGCAAATGAGGATTTGCGATGCTTTACCTACGGACGTCATAAGGTAAAGAAGCCTGAAGTAGCTTCACAACAATTTGCACGAAATTCAGCTAATAAAAAGATTAACAAAAATATTTGGCTTAAATCGTTCAGCGATGACTTGTTTTCGAAAACAGAATATTTGCTTAAGGCAAACGGATTGCATCGTGACATTTGAAGGAACAAATCTGCCGAGTATTTGTGAACAACTCACTAGACAAAAATGCTGTGAAGTGACAGAATTTCCGTCTCTCTAAATCGCTTTTTTGCAAATAGTTCTTATCGAAGTTTTAAATGAAATCTACGAACCACCCTAACTTCAGAAATATTGCAATGAAAACATAAAATAACAAAAAAAGCACATTTTCATGCCCTGCACCACTTGTGGAACAGGACATGTAAAGTTAGTGCGGATGTATGCAACACCCAGCAGGACTTGACGTGGATTCATCTTTTATTACATCGCTCGTTAAACTTGTGTATGCGTCTGACTATCTTGTCTTGTACATCTCGCAATTAGTGAGATATCTCTGACGAAATTTGGTACGCGACGAACACTGCTCGAAATGCTCAAGATCGGTCCACTTTTCCCCCACAACACCTTATTTCCCTTTTGTTAGACGAATAACTGTAGAGTGATGTAGAGCATGTAATGGTGGGCCATGGCCCAACTTACTGTTTCAACTTGATATTTATCACATAAGCAATTTGTTAAAGAATTGTTTGAGCGTACGCTGACTTTATCGAATAATTAAAAAACTCATTGTAATAAAACTTCGTTTTCCTTGCATTTGCACTCTGAATCTAGTCAAAGTTTCATTTAATTACACAAACTTACATTTTACGTTGTCTCGAAAGCATGCTTTGATGCCGTGATCGCATCATTACATCGTCCTCATTAGGTTTCGGTATTTTTCATTAAATCTTCAATAATTATTGGGGGAATTTTCAAAGACAAAGAAAAAAGGAAATTGGAGAGTTTCCCGCTCAACTTATTAAAGAAATCCCCGTTTCAAGATCTCTAAGGAAAATTGAGTTAAAAGTTGAGTTAAAGTTTCTAATTAAAAATTCAATTGATTGATTTATTTTATGAAGGCGACATAACTGAAACGAAATGCAGAAAAGGATAGCGAAGGTGTTTGTTTTATGATTCCATGGCAATTGCAAAAATAGTTGTTAAATTAATTGTGAAAGAAATATAAGATATTTCTGCAATGAAATCGCGATGAATTAGTTCATGTTTTTCTATCCGGCCAGACGGGAACGGAAAGCTTTCATTAATGGACAGCCAGAAACCATTAATTTTTTTTTGAAAAGAACTACAAAAGGGGAAAAGGATTTAGTTACATGCATTTTTTCTTTCATCGCAAATAACAATAAAAGGGTTACCAATTATTCTTCTCTGTTTTATACTCGCCGCGGGTGCGTGGGCTACATTCATTTTATTAAAATGTTCGCATCGTCACCAAGGAAGCCTCAGAGATGCTATAAAATTTGTATTATGCATTGTTGATCAGTATCAAATAAGGCATGCATCTACGTAGGTCCGTCCGTCCGTCCATGGAAAACATTCTACGGGCCGCAAAAGTAAAGATATTAGTTTCAAAATTTTGGAACCTGTCCGCAGGTTTGTATTGAAAATGGGCCAAAGCGGTCAACGGGCGCGCCTACCGTACAGTACAGAGTAAAACTGAGAACAATTCTACTTCCAAAAGCAACAAAGATGAGGTTCGTTGCCTGATAAATGATCTTTCAATACGTGGCATGAAAAAAAAAACATAATGCAATTAAGAAACTAAAGAGAGTTCTTTTTTGCCGACAAACTAAGTATCAATAATTTGAAGAGGTATCGCGTGCAAGCGAATTGCGTGAGTCTAAGATGTATTATAATGTTTAAGAACTAAGAACGAAATCAATTCTTCACACCGACAACAACAAAAAAAACGTTGAAAAATATTCATCTGTGAAGATTTCATCTATCTTTTGATGCTGTAGCTTACACTGATATCGATCTTATCAAGACTGACATCGACCGGGGATTTTATATTTGCCGAGGTCAGTCATAACCTCAACTATTAATCAATCATTTCGATAAATCACCAATTTGTCGAAAAGACATAATAAAGTTCGTCAAGAAATGGCGAAAATTTAAGAACAACTTATGAAACTTACAAAATCGTCAAAAATCCAACACTACCACAAATCGAAAATCATGAAACTGTAGGATACCTATGAAAAATTTTTAAGAAGGAATGCGAAACAATGGCAAAATCACAAAACATCTTTTTTTCAGGGCAGTGTAATAAAAAAATTTAGCAGTCTATAGAAATCGAATTTTTTTTCTCTTTTTAGCCACTGAAAGATTCTATTCGCCTTCGAGTAAATCTGCCATACTGTCCATGCGTTAGAAAGCTCTGTAAAAAGCAAAAAACAAAGCCTTCCAAATACGTCAGAGTTGTCGATTTGTATCTTTCATGGGCTCTTTCTTCTTCTGTTCCATGTCTATGACGAGATGGCTTGAAAACGGGTTGCGGTGCTAAGTATACCGAACAGTTTGCACCCAATTTCAGATCAAAACCTGTTACGAGTTGCAAGCAATAGTTGTTTTTTTATTGTGGGCAGATGGTACTTACCTTCAAAGAGGAGTGGTAAACAACAAATATTAATGTTTTTAATAAATTTTTGGCGGACAGGAGAGTACAGTTGGATCGATTGAGAATATTATAATAAGAGTTTTTGATTATTCTACTTGTTACAAACGAAGGGATAAATCTAATATGCCAAGTGAATTCAATGCAATTTTCCTTCACTCATAGTTAGTTCATTGCAACAAAACATCAAAAA
Organism: Glossina austeni; assembly: GCA_000688735.1. Lineage (NCBI taxonomy): Eukaryota > Metazoa > Arthropoda > Insecta > Diptera > Glossinidae > Glossina > Glossina austeni. The sequence goes on along the minus strand of KK502530.1, from coordinate 171,879 downwards.
TAGTTATGAAAAAAATTAGAGACTCGTGAAAAATTATGAAAATAATCTGAGTTAACAGTGAAACGCGTTAAAATATATGATAGTAGGAGTCATCAAAAATCAAATCCATAATGTTTTAATGAAAGAGGAAATGATGGAAAGAGCAAAATAAAAATTAATCAATCAGGACTTATTCCCCTACAGTATATAAATATATAACATCTTTGAAAGATTGCACAGAACGGCACTAATTGCGGAGAATCCTTCACCTAAATCTAAGAGTGCAAGAAGACTCGCACTCATAAGAGGCTGCCGATTGCGTTCATTGCCGTCATCGTAGTTAGATGAAGAATTAAGTCTTTAAATACTATTTATTCTAAATAGTTTGTTACTTTTTATAGGGTACACCACTTGCGCTACAAGGGTTTATTATGCAACACCCGAAAAGACTTGAGATATCCCCATCTTTTATCATGCCGACCGATCCAGAATCACTTTCCGATTTATTTGAGGGCCTCTGTCTGTTTCTTCGCCTGCCTACATGTCGCAATTTTCGAGATATTTTGATGAAATTTGACACCGAAACAACCGCTAATCGGTGGTTCGATGAGGTCTCCGCGTAAAGCCTTGTCTTGAAAACTTGTGATATGTACGTGTTATAACTGTAAGGTGATGTAAGGTATTTAATTGCGGATCGTTTTTAACTGTTTTAACCCCTACATAATTTAGTGTTGGTTGCTTTACAAGTTGTTTGCACAAAGATATAAGTTTTGCAAACAAGTCATTTATTACAATCTTTGACGTCCTACAATCACATCATCTTATGGTAAGTTTTTGCAAGGCTGGGCTGATATTGGTTCGAAGTGAAGTGAACAACTAGAATGAAAGTTGTTGATAATGGGGCATGACCATGCATCGCTAGTGCATAACGACCTGAAGCACGGAATTTTCCGTATTTGGCTTTTTTTCTTGGCAGACAGTTGCACTTATCGAAGCTTCCGAAAGGTATGTTGTGCACACCTCAGCGGCATAAACTCTATTGCGATGTAAAGGTTAAAATAGCACCTGCAGTTGCGCAAGTCAATCTTCACAACTGCTCATGGAATAGGCACAACTGTCTCTAACTAACCGGCTAACCGGTTTCTTTTATAACGAACCATAGCGCACAGGCTTTTTTCCTGACTCTATATCCTTCGCACGCACGCACCGATATCAAAGTTGATGGCAATCTTAGTATATTATATTTGTTGTAGAAGATACCCATTCACTGCACTAGAAAGGGAAATATAATACTGCGAGGGAAAGCGATGCAGAAATAGCACATACAAGAATAATGCAAGAAATTTGAGTTGAATGAAAAAATTAATAAAAAACTTTGTGAGCTATGCGCTTAACTAAGGATAGTGTTGTGACCTTTTGTGAAGCGCTTTCAATTTTATTGCGTTATTTAGGGCGTTATTTCATTTATTCATTCTGATTGAAAAATTCTGATTGTAGATATCAACCAAGAAGTCATGTATGTGTCAAATTACTGTCACCTGGCTGCATTTTTTAGGCTCAGTGAAACCCAACAACTGACTGTGTTAGATTCCGCATCTTAAGCTCGCAAAACGTCTACATAGTTCAAGGCAAAGTTTGTACTGAGCGTTAGATTACTAAAGCTGTTGGAAAATTGGACTGTTTTTTAAGTGTTTTCGTCAAATTATGTGGAAAAAAGTGTAAAAAAGATAAAAGTTATTAACACTTTAATAAAATTGTAAGAAGGAATTGTTGAAATATGATTCTTTAGAAAACCTTCAGAGCATTGCCATTCTATCTTACGGGTATAAAATAATGGGATATAGAAGTAGAGTTTGTGCCGCTGGATTGTGACTTTAAAACAGGACAGACTTTATTTACAGTGTTGGAAGAACTCTTTAGTGGAACTTATTTTTAGTGACATTTTTTACATTTCTACCAACCAATAACAGATTTCGTTCTGGCATTTTCGCTAATCTTTCCCTTCTGACCGTTGTCTTACGACACTGTTAACATACTTTAACACGGAAAATCTCCGGCTGCTTTAGCTTTTTTCTACTTTCCCCACTTTTTAAGTAATTTAATTTTATATAGAAAAGGGTAGTTTTCATCCACCATCACACATTTATCAAATGTGTGTGATGCTGGGTAACAATATGCATCATGTAAACAATCTTTGTCAAACCTTGAAAGATATTTGCTGATAGGACACTTTCAACAAAATTGATTGATTGAGATTCCGGAAGGAAACGCACTTAGTGTTAATATATATTTTACATATATATCGGAGAAGTGATGGATAATAAGTTTTAATCTTAAACTTCAAGCAGAATAGTCCTTATAAATAATCGTTTAAATGAGAGAATAATTACGTCGCTCAACAACAAGTGTGCGAAATAAACTTAACTTCTTATTCTAAGCACGTTTATAAAAATATTAAAAAAACCATTCAGCACGAGTAACTTCGCTGGGACGAATTGTGTGTGTTTTATGTATCCTGCGTTCACAGAGTGTAAACATTTCTCATAGGTGAATAAGCTCACTTTATTGCTTGCATAAGCATAAAGTAACGAAAAGGACACCCATTCCTCTCTACTCACTTTAGGAATCTGGTGGTAATCAGAAAAAAACCTTCTCTTTATTTCATAGAATTCTGCGGACCAAAGTTTTCTTTTTCAAAGAAAAGACAGAGGCCTTTGTATGCCCTATGTGTGGTACAGAGTATTAAGCTTATGCAGCAACAATCTGTGTAACACAATAAGATTGACCCACCCTTCTTTTGCTGATCAATTCGAAATTGCTTTATAAATATTTAACCTACAAGTTATGGGTTATGAGATAGTTTGATGAAATTTCATGCACTGACGTATTTGAACCGAAGAAAATCAATTGCATTTTGCCCATTGCCAAGTTACAATTTTCATGACTTCTAGACGACAATCACTGAGTAGCAGCATTTCGTGATATTAAATGGACGCGCAAAATATATTGAAGCACCCCGGCCCGTAACCGCCTCAACGAAAAATAAGCTTTTCAAAGCTTAACAAAAAGATCTTATATTTTATGGTACAAATCGGTCCTAAGTAGTAATTGAACCGAGCCACTAACGGCACGAAATTTGGACCACATGGATCAATTTTGTAACTATGAACTTCAGAATTTAGACAGCAATAAATCTTATTTTTATTACTTTATGCAGAAACTAGATGAAGAATAATAACGTCTTTGACAAGGAAATGAAGTTTACTAAATTTGGATCATGTCGGTTCCTGTCATGGGCCCAATTCAATATACGGGTGCGTATAGAGGAACATAAGCGAAATTGTAGGGGTGGGATATTTGACGATCAGCCTTGGTAAACCAGCTGGAATACCCTACACCGCTTGTGATGCAACGGCATATTAGGTTTGTTGCGGATATAGGCAACATCCAAAAGGACTTGAGATGGATCCACCTTTGATTATACCGATCGATTCAGAAAATGTGTACGATCTAAGCTCGTCTGTCAATATAAAAGCCTGTCTTTTCCGATGTCTGTTTTGTTTCCTTGTGCTGAACATACAGGTCGCGTTTTTCCAAATATTTTGATAAAAGTTCGGTACACTGACATGGTTCGGCCCTAAGACGAAAGCTTTCCAAAATAGTTTGGATCAGATAACCTTTTTTGATCACTTACCGTACAATACCCCATTTTAAGCAGTCATTAAGCGAAATGGTGGATGATAATAGTTTGTTATATTCACATGTACTTTAATTCGTAAATAGTTAGACATTTGATTAAAAAAAAAATCATTCTAGAAAGAATATACAAATAATTCCGTTTTGAAAACATTGTCTGCAAATAAATATAAGCCAACAATCGCAAGAATAAAAGCTAAAGAAATCTATGCCTAAAGAACATAATAAATTGAATGAATGAATGAATGAATGAGTTACTGAACAAATGGTCACAGCAGAAGCGACTACAAACATGCGTATGTGAAGCTAGATGAGCGTTCAACTAGATAAATATATATACATATATACCCATGTATTGCAGTTATATAGATATGAAGACGAGAGGCGCAGAGTTTAGATGTGAATATGAATTTGTCGGCTTCATTATTAAATGAATTGGAGCGCGATAATGTTTTGAAAACGTGCCTATGCAGGAATTTGAAAGAGAAAAAAAAAAACGTACAAATTGATATATGCGTAACTGTATATGTATTTGCATATGACCGTGTGTCTGTTTAATATGCAATTTGTTAACCGCAATCTAATAAATCTTTTGTTTGCTTTTTTGTTTCGAGACTTACCAGCTTTTATAATTTGGTTTCATATTATCTAAATATAATGAGTTTAAAGCAAAGTCCTGACTAAACAGTTATTATGTACGTTACATGCGCTTGTGTGAATGGATTTGTGTGAATGGAAAAAGGCAGACGGAGTTCACAAACCGCATACTGTGGTTATGTTTAACGTGACAATTGAGTGACAAATGACAATTTACGCACATAAATGTTGAAGCAAAGGAAAATCACAAATATATATATATTTGTATATTACATATACAGCCATATGTCCTTTCTCTTCATTTAGCTACCGCGCGTTGATCACATTCGTTTAAGAAATAATGACACCTTTTGCTTTTGTAATTATTTTATTGTTGTTCTTGTTTGTTTTTTTTCTTTTTTTTTTGTAACAATTGATATTGATGGCTTTATTGACAATGTCGCAAATTAATTAACGTCTACAAATAGATTATTGATAAGATTTTAATGAAGGTATTATTATAAGATAAACGGCCTAAGTGCGTGCCTATGTACAGATTCTTTTATATAAAATTCTCATCGTCAGTGCGGGGCAATGTCAAGACAAAAAGTATCTTAATGATTGAATTTTAGTGATAACGTGCTTGTCATTAATACGGTTTTAATTAACGATAAATTGTAATAATTACAATAAGTTAACGCAAATGTATATTTATAGAAGAGTGTATGGCGTGTATGTTTGCTTGGACTAAATGAACAATAAACTAATTAGTCGTGATGTAACTGAGGTTTGTTGTGGTTTTAAATGCGAACTTCTCTTTCAAGCAAACCGCAAACTGGACAAGCAAAAGAAGTATTATGGTAAGAAGCGATGTAGTAAAAGGGGAAAAATTTCCAAAATTTTAAGATAAATCTTGTTACGAATGCATATTCGGGTGTTTTTGTGAAAATCTCATGAAATACACCAACCATAGCAGAGTCAGTGAAAAGAAAACGCCTGCAAATCTACTTTTTGCTGCACATTGATAATAAGACGTTCTTGTTAACTACTTGCGTGCTTTATTTATTTATACACATAGTCATCTGGTTATATCTCAACTTTATATAAAAATATAAAACTTTCATCGATAATTCTCTTTGCTTTGTGATGTCGTTAATTTGATCTCCTTCGATGCCACTTTACCGAGCCGGGAGAAAAATAACGCCACACTTAGAAGAAAGCTTCGGAGACCCCGTAAAGCAGATATATTTTTGATCAGCATCAAATTCCGAACCGACTTAAGGATGTCTGTTTGTCTGCTTGTCTCTCCATGTAATTTTTGCGCTAAAGATAAAGGTACCGACTTCAGTTTTTGTCGAAGAATTGATAATTTTTGCAAGTAGGTTTGAATTGAAAATGGGCCAAATCGGTCAAGGGACTTGCCTATTGCACCATGTACACTGTTTTGCAAAACGAAAAAAAAAACATTTTTTTTTCGCTCATTATTCGCAGCCTACAGCAAATAAACCTATAAAAGTTTGCACATATTTTCTATTGGAAATTCTGTAGTACTTGTACGAAAGTAGAAAAAAATCTTTCACTCCCATCCAATATCACGGAGTATGAAATTTGTAAAACATTCGGTCACACGGTATACAATTTTCTTTGTTTCACTTTCACTTAAATTTGCCAACTCGAGCTCATCTTAACATTTGTGCTGGGAAGTCTTTGGTATTTATTTTTTGAGTGGACACATCGAGATCAACTATTTTTCACTCACCAACTAAGCTTTTGTCAAAAGTTTGATGTCATGTTTTTCGAAACAGGAAAGAAGCTGAACACAACGAATGTATTTGCAACGAGCACCACGCAGTCAAATGTCCAGATATGGTTCAATTGCACATATTTGTGTGTAGTTGCATTGCTGGAGTAAATGTCATATACAAAAGTATTTTGCGTGATGTGTGATGCAATTCATGTTCAATTTCATGGTCATTTAAGAGAGATTTTTAAAAGGTTCCTTTTAAGAGAAAATTACTGTTTAACTTTTATTGTGAAAGAGTATTGAGGAGTTCAGTACGGTGTCTTAATTTGCGAGTTCTGCTTCACAATAAACTGAAGTTTTATATGCATATTAGGGTCACTTATGGAGCCTAATATTTATTAATATCGCCTCGTTAAAATGATTTTAATTCAAAGGAATTCACTCATAAGAATGTTTATTTTGTTGTTCCTTGTATTATGTTTTAAGCTGTGCACAGACCCAACACAAAACTCACTGTCACCTTCCAGGTTTATATCGGGAACTTATATTATTAGTATTGTATATTTTTTAAAACGCCCATTTTTTTTTCACTTTCAAATTTACATTTGTCGGCAGTATTGTTTGCAAGACACTCTCAAAATTTCTATTCAGATTGCGTTTCATGCAAAAAATCGAGAACAATTAATTAGAAGTCTTTATGAAGGACTTGATGATTCGAATCGAAAACTTTTCATTAAGCAATAAGTTCCTTAAGCAAGTTAAGAACGTTAAAAAAACAAACATTTATTGTTTAGAAGTTTTGTGGGTTAGGGTTTAAAGGATTTATAACCTGAATGTGTGGAATTTTGAAAGTATTTATATATATATTATATGATCAAGCACTCAAAATATGACGACAGTCGGAAAGAAATAGAGAAAAGGAAAGAAATCGCAGCCATGCAGTAAGTATTTTACCTATGCCGACTGAGCACTCACTATGGCTACAGCCAAGGTAAACCCTACCGGACCGACACTTGAAACCGCAAACTCTGACTTGGCAGTTGCGATTCTTCACCTATACGGCTACTTTTGTGTATATATATATATATATAGGTAGGTACATATACGCAATACAATATACAACATAAAATATATGTATATAATATATATATATATATATATATATGTATTCAATTTTATTCAGTGAACATAATTTTAATCAACCAATTTGCATCTCACTATGGACATCATAGTCTTTTTCAGAATTTTTCAAAAATCTTAATCTCTTTTTTTTAAATCTTAACCTTTTATCTTTAGCGAGTTTTCTCAAATTCCCTTGCTTCGTAAATTTGCGTCCGCATTTGCTGACTTGATTTCCGAAATTATCAGAATGTCATGTTTATTTGCCCCCTAACTTAGAAAAGAAACTTTCTATTGAAATTAATGCAGAAGAAAATAAAAAATGAACTAAAATTTTGACTGAAAAGTTAACCAAGGGCTCTGGATATATCATTCACATTGCATTGTGGTTGTAATAAAGATGTTCCCTACTGTTTATTTATTTATCTATGATTTAAAAAGTGATTAGCAAAAAAATACAATGTCTTTATGCCAATGTTCGAACACAATCAGGACCTGGAATCCAACAGATGAGTAGTTCGCATAAGGAGCACAAATACTGCAATAAGCCCATTAAAGCCAGAACATATCCTCACACATCTACATTTCTTTAAAACGAGAGTTTTATTTATTTATTTCCATTATTTTGTTTTTTTTTAATCGTTTAGTTTTGTTTGCTTTCGTTGCTCCGGTTGTTCTTGTTTATTGTTTATTAACTTATTGAACGTATCACTTACAAGTCTACATGTACAAAAAATTGCTTGTCATGAATATCTAATGCGAGCAGATAACCTATTCAAACCTTTTTAAAATACTAAGCACTCCCTCTCACTCTCACACTTTCTCGTTCTCTTTTTTAGCTATACAAAGCAGTCCTAGAATCGATTTTCGCTAACAGATTTGATCTGAAATCTATTACGTTTATGATGCAACAAAGAAATACATTTATAACAACGAAATGAATTGACACAAACAACAACAAACGCAACAGATACATGTTAACATAAAAACAAGCGACAAAGTTCTCAGAGGTACGCGTACACATCTACATATTTACAGTGCATATAAGCAAATATTTACATGCTTTTAAATATACGTACATACACAACTATATGTTCGTGCACGTGTGTTCTGTTTGGAACAGGTTTTTGCATATGCACTATGTGTGCCACATATTTATACATATTATTGTATTATCAGATATTAATAATTGTGATGAATGCTTTAGATTTCGCATTCGCATGATCGCATTCACAAGCAACGTCATTCTCGTCAACACTCCGACTACCATTCATTTATATTCGCAATGAGCTCGTTTTTGAGCGCTTTTTTCTTTTTCCATCTCGCAAACAGGAAGTGTTGAGGCAAGTGTGCATCAAAGGTAAAGAAAAACATATTTTCCTAGCTTCTTCAATAAGGCAGGTCCATCATACAAACCCATGAACCACTTAATAGTACTAGGGGAGCATTAATGAATAATAAATAATTTGTTGAGAGATTAGCTTGTCATGTCTTGACATGTCATTAAACCATAGGTATATAAAGCATATGTTTTAAATAAAAGGCACAAAAACTCCTTTCATTTTTCTTTTCTAAAGATTTCTTTTTGTTTTTGTCAAACCTGATGTTAAACTAAGAAGTACCTTTGATAGTAAACGTGTCACAAGCAATTTCTCTTCCGGTTCACAGCTTATCTACAAAAATATATTTTTCGTTTGTTTCACAAGAACTGAACTCATGCAGAGTGAGTGTTATTTTATTTTCTAGTACACATCTTTTATGGAAAACGATTCATTTCGATGTAAAGCAATTTCAGTCAAACTACTTCGTATCTTACAATGTTTGAAGCGTTTCTCTTTCTCAAAGGAGTTCAAAGCCTTACTCTGCGAAAAGTGTTACTATAATTTTGTAATTAATGAATATGTGTTAAGTGTGTCTTTATGTCTTTATAGTTTGGAGAACTTATCAAAGGAGCGACCGTTCCTCTCATGTTCTTCTTCTCTGATTTGCATCGATGCATGCGAAACACATTTAATTCGTTAACTATTGAGAAACATGTTTTGCTTCTTCTTCTTCTTCTTTTTTTGTTCTTTTTAAAAAAAGAGACTTTCTTTACGGGTCTTAAATGTAGGCTCAGACGATTAGCGATATAGGTATAGGTAGCTAAATAACATAATTGAAGGGAGATTCAGACAAACGCATGTGCCGTTTCAGCTTAATTTCTTAAATTCCCCGAAATTTGGGATTGAATTAAAACGAAAGCGAAAAAAACAATTAAGGGAATTATATTCGACTAGGCCCGAAACATTTACAATCACTTCCTTCTTGTTCAAAGACCATCATAAAAAACCAATGAAATTACTCTACTCTACTCGCGACGGCCGCGGCTTTTTCTTCATTCTTGTACCGTAGCGCTTATGGACTATGGCTGAAGATTTTTATTACTACATCTTTTGTAGAGTAAGATTAATGAGCAACAAGCACAACTTTTTGGCTCTTAAACGTAGACGTCAAATACTGTACTGACGACGTTCCCTTTAAGCAATATCGCCCGGTTTCAATACCAGTCCTCGTCTAAGAACGTTCAAAGTGTTTGCTTACTTTGAACCCGATAACTACATTTTTGCGAACAGAAAAGCGTATTGGACAGACAGACAGACGAACAGACCAACATCCTTAAAGCGATTCAGAATATGACACGCATTGAGAATATATAAATCTTACAGAATCGCTTTATATTCCTTTTATGTGCTGCAATCATATTAACAGAACACCCACATCGTACGGTGATGGGTATGACAACAAAGCAACGATATGTCATGTATTCTTATTCAGAAGAGAATCTTTACAAGAAGCCTTACCGACAGAAGGCAGGCAAATACACAGACTATTATGCTTAAATCAATTCAGAATTTGATACTGGTAAGGAATACGTATTTCTCTAGGTTCCTTCTGGGGTGTTGCAATCGTTTTGACAAGGTGAATATACTTCCATCTTATGCTGATGGGGAGCATAAAGAAGAATTCGCCTAAAAATCGATTTGGTTTTATTTAAATTTTTTTAGGTTACTAATGAATCGACTACAACTGCTTTTTCATAAGCTGTTCACATAACGTCGATAAATTACACATCTTAGGACGACGTTGCAGGCTGTACATTTTTTCTGCAGAACTTTGGTCGTCTATGAAAAATGTTCAAGGACAGTGGGAGACTTCATGCATATAAGTTTCTACGTATATGTGGTCTGTCAATAAAGCACATGACAGGTCAACGACTGTTTCAAAGCCAGAAAAATTAATATAAATAATCAGAGCTGGGTGCATGTGCGTCATTTTCTGCTTTACAATCCGAAGTTTCTTAAGTGCATAAAGCCTTCACACACATGGCTAACTTGTTGTTGTTGTAGTGTTTATTATTTATTATATTAAAGTCTATATATTTTGTTCGCAACGTAGACATCAAGGAACCTGCTTAAGGAATGTAAAGCTATCTTAAATGTTCCACGAGAATAATAGTATTTTGTTTCTTGTGGATGAATTGTGCAAATTTTTAAATTAATGGTTTGTATCATTCGATCAAATTACTGTTAAAAGTCGATGTAGCTAAAGCAACTGGAAGGCCCAAAAGGTCTTCAGATGACACGATAAAATCCACATAATATGTGAATTAAACCAACAAATAATTCAACACATCAATCAATAAGTCACCTGTCTAACATATCCATGTATGGCACCACTGCCGACAGTTCCATATGATTTCTGGTAAGTAGCAACGTTCAAGCTTTAGTGACGCTACTTTTGTAATTTTCAATACAGCGGAAAAATCTGAATTTCATGTATTGATTAAACGTTGCTTTTGTCTGTCGGAAAGATAGTTTGCAAATTTTAAACGAAATCGCATGGACACCGACGATGTTGAACGCTCTGGTATTGCGAATTCAACAGTGCACTAAATTGTTTTCGAAGACCGAAAACTGAAGTTGCGTGACGTAGCTGATACATTTAGGATATCAGAAGGCAGTGTATTTACAGTTTTACATGAACATTTATTCATGGGAAAATTCTGTTCCAATTGGGTGTGCAAGTTTGGCCAAAAAAAAAACTAGAAGGAATTTTTCATGTGGCGTAAGAAAATGTGTGAAACCTGCATTCAACATTATAGCCCAGGGCCAGAAAAGCGTCGAAAGAAGCTAAAACAGCCATAACAGCAGGTATCGTTCGAGGATTAATAAAATCCAGAAATCATATGAGCCCGTCAATAATGCGTGTCAATAACGTATATGTCAGACCGGAGATTTATTGAGTAATGTGAAATAAATAAATAGAGCATGACTGCATTTTCATAGACTTTATGATTTTGAGTGAAATAGAACCCCTTTCCCCTGAAGCGCCAAAGTGGTAAAAAGTGGTTTTAAATTCTAAAAATTTCCCTATGAATACTAAAACTGTTCACCGAATAACGGGCACTCACTGTTTTTGTTATTTTTCGTTTGCAACATGCAAAGATACGCATCGTAGACTGCATAAGCTTAATACCTCTAATAATTTCTCATTGAAATTTCCAAAGTTACACGAATTGAGATGAAAAGCGGAAACACAACACTGACGTACATTCTTCATTTAGTTCGGCGGGCTACGCTTCAAGACCAGGTTCACTCGAACGTGTATATAACTTCTCATTGTTCTTGCCTTGAAGAAGCATTTGCCCCGTTTAAGGGCCATTCCAATTCGTCTCTACTCCATTTCATAACATTTTCATTCTAATTATTATAATTATAATATTTTTGCCAACTTGCCTGAACTAAATCAATACGTTGTCTGTTCTATTTGTTTAAATAATATTTTTAATAATTTTCAATTGAAATAAACTTCTGTAACGAACTAAACCATCTATGGTTTTGTCTGTACACATATGTATTAGAGCATGCAATTATTTCTTTTCAAAGCAAAATGCGTTCATACAAAAATTACTGCGAATATGGAAATTGAACGGCAGCCTAACATAGGTTAACATGTTGGCAAAATAGTATGCAAACATAAGTAAACGCCATAGTTTAGCAGGTAGTTATATGCATTTGGACATGGGTACGGGTTGTGTTTTATTACTATGTGACATATTTCTCTTTTCATAGTCACCAGTTGCGAGTATACTAGATCTATACTCCGGTTTGTAACTCTCATCGCAATCGTGCACATTCGTCGTCCCCTAAGTTGCCTACAGTTTTTTTCAGTGTAAGATTCGGGATCGAGTTAAACCTGCCCGCTTGTTCATCGGTCTTGTTCATCTCTATTGCATACACATACACATATTTGAAAGCTAGTTTGAAAACAGACGTGATCCGCCTATTGCCACGAAAGAAGGCAAAGAAGAAGGCAAACCATAATTTTTAGCCTACGGAAAATATCCGATTCTACTAATATCCAATTAAAAGACCAAATTAAGGACAGCACCGATTGACCAACTGAGAAGGGTGCGTTTCTGAGTCTCAATGTATGTTTTGGATAAATAAGGTGAGTAGGAAGATTCAACCAAAGCTGAATAATACTTGTGAGCAATCGAAGCGCATATTTCCTGTCCTTGGGGGACTGACTGTATTCAAAGGGTATAAATTATCTGTTCCGAAATTTGGCAAATTCACGCATATCGTTGAATATTTATTTGAATAGTTTACATGTGAACGCAGGGTATGGTACTATATGCACCACGTATTACTAAGATTACAATTTGTGTTGTATATCGAGTATCATGTATTCATGAACTTGAACATCATATGTACATATTACGCCGTGTTTGTGTTTGTTTTTTTGTTGGTTGTAAAGAATATGGTCATGAAAATTTTATTTCAAATAAAAAATGTTTTTTTAAATCCGTTTTTATTTAAATGAACTAAAAGGTGGAAAATACACTTTGTTCCAATCACTTTTATGTAATTACACATGAAAGCTTGGGGCGCTTGAAATTTTTAAGTGTACGAAATTTGCCTTTTTTTAAACGCAATCTTACTCATACGATTATCAAACAAAAAGAAAGCAGAATGTACGAAGTTACTTGTGCTTGGCTATGACAGGGGCCACGAGGGAGCGGAGTCGTTTTCTTTTTAACAATTCTCTTTTTGTAGTTACCAAACTCCGTTATCAAAGCGGTCGCTAAGAAAAGGAAAATTCTCTTCACTCGCACTATTTAATGTAGGATTGACAAGCTTAGTTTTCCGCATTTTATTCCCATACTACTCGCTATATTTACTGGAGAAGCGTTGACCGGCACTGGTACACCTGAGGTACCAGAATGCACGAATCTGACTATAGGCTACTTCCGTCGCAACCCCAGTCAGTGTCTATGCCTATCTAATACCTCATTATTTAATGTCCCACAAACCTCGTGGCTAGCCGCAGCCATCTACCTCTTCGGCAATCTGATGAGAAGAGCATCGTATTTATTCTTTAGGCAGCCTGACTTCTACGGACACCCACTATTGATCTCTTACCATACGCAACCTCAGTCACTTTAGCTTTTCAACTTTCGACACGTCACCCAACGTATTCCTAAGCCCCCCCACAGTTCCATCAAAACTGACTGGATACGGACCACAGTCAGATTGGCTTCGCAGCATTGAACTATGTAGACGAAGGAAATTGTTCTCTTTTTACAGAAGAAATGAAGGAACTCCTACGACACCCCTGTAAGTGATTCAGTAGAAAAACACATTCGCTAGGTTACAGATGGCAAGCCTTTAATCCTTCTTTATAGATAACTGTTCTACTCTTTCGAATCTGTCAAGAAAGCTGGAAAATACGCCTGAGAATCGTCCGAGGCAAGTGAATTAATGCACTAACATTTTGGACACTATATAAGGGTGTTATTCGCTCGCACAAACTACAAAAATTGCTGTAATTGCGGACCATTGCCGACACTAAGGCAACCGAACATGAGGCCCTTTTGCTGAAAGTATTTAGTGAATTCCTATCTTCTCTATTCTGATACTCTTTTTCGTTTTGTAATGAAAATCTGTTCAACTTGTTGAAGTTATAATATCCAATACTTTAAAATAGGCGCCCTTAGGTTATATACATTCTTGATCAGCCTCAAATGTTGAACCGATTTTAGCATGTCCGTTTGTCCGCTTATCTCTCGACCTGTTTGCAAAAAGGCAGCTATCTGCTCCAAATTTGAGAAAAAGATTAGAACTTCTTGCGTGCAGGTTGGTATTGAAAGCGGGCCAAACCGGTAAAATAACTCCTGCTTATATTGTACTGTAGGCGAGTCCCTCCAACCGATCGAGAAAAAGCCGGCTAAAAATAGATGCACGTCTTCAAGATAAACAAAAAAATAATTCCTATTCTCATAGGATCGTTGTAGAGCCTTGCAATAGTAGATATATTACTTTTTATAAAGCCATAAATGCGTATCTACATTACTTTTGTTGCATACATTCATATGTATTATCCTTTCCGTGCATAGGTTTATTTCGCAATTAACTTACCATTTGGTCTAACAAAACTCCTACGTGCGAGATTAATTGTTCTAAAAAAAAGTGCACTAAAAAATCAGTTATATATGGTTTTGCTGATACCGACGCAAATCCATTCGAAACGATAGAAAGAGGTGTAGAGACTTAACAAAGAAGAGAGCGAGAAAGAGAGAGTTTAGGGAGAAAGTAAACTAATTTATTTTCGATACACGATAATGTATTTGTTGTGCACAATCTGCACGAGTAAGGTTAAGGCCTAAACGCAAGCTACAGTCATTGAATGACTGATTGACTGCGTTCACATAGTGCTAATCGTTTTTCTTTAGGTAATAATCGTAGACTGGAATTTAGTCATTGCATGATTTTCGTTTTACCTGAATATTTTTGAGAATATTTTCAATTTAATTGCTTACTCTCTGGGAACAGTGAAAATCAAATACACACGATGTATAATTTTCGGTATGTTACTATTTTCTAAATTTTAAGTTTAAGTGTTTGAGGTTACAGTTGCTACAGTATTTCAACTATTGCTATTAACTATTCTTTTATACATATATACTGTTATTATTTTTATTATTTTTATTATTATTATTAATTATTTATTATTATCATTATTATTATCATTATTATTATAATTAGTTTTTATCATTATCTCTGTTACTATTATTACTATTGGAATTATTATTATATTACTGTTACAATCTTTTATTCTTGGTATTGTTCTTATTATTACTACACAGGATTTATTGCGGCCAAAGCTTACGTAACAAGTCGCTAATTGAAAACATATTGAAATTTAAAATTGAATTAATTTCTAGAAAAAAATATAAAATGATTTAAAATTACCTTGGATCGACGTTCTCTTTATGCTGAAGAGTTTAAAATGAAACAAATAAAATCACTATAGTGGCCCACGGTCCACCGTCAAATGCCTTACACCACGCCGCAATTATTCATATAATGACTTTTCAAAGTAAGGCTTTATATTGAAAGTGTTTGAAAGAGTGCATGCACCGATCGGAACCATTTTCAATAGTGTTCGTCTTTGAGCCAAAACATATCAGTGCACCAAATATTATCTCAAAACTTGTGACCTGTAGGTTGAATACAAGAAAACAAGACAGACAGACGAACGGACAACCTTAAATCGATTTAGAAAGTGATTCTAAATCGATCGCATACATCCGCATAAACTTAACATTCCTTTGTATCGCAGGTGGTGAAGAGAAATTTGTATTTCTTGCAGATTATTACGTTTTCATACTTGTCTATCTAAAGTGTCCAAAATCGAATCTAATGAATATATTTCTTCGTCTATCCGAAGTATCCATAAACAAATCTAATGAATATAAAAACCAAATCCTTAATAATATTCAATATTTAAAGAGCGCATATGCGTAAGTTTTCTCAAAAGCGTTCTTTAAACGTGCACTTGCACATCTCTTCGCTTATACTAACAGTTAGAACGTATGGATGTATTAGATTAATCACTTGGTTTGTAACATGCGGAAATACCTTTCAGTTGTGCAATTGTGCATTCGTTTTGTGGTAAAATTCAACGTTTATTTACCAAAGTTATACGACATACTGCTCAGCGTTGCTCGTATTGAAAAGATGCACTGACGTTTTTTAAGCCAGCCTTTTAAAAGGATAAAGCGATTGTTGTAAAAAGTTTTGAAAAAGTATTTGACTGCAAACTAAAATTTTTTTTTTAGCAATGTCAACAATGGTAACTATGCGCACGATCTGCTCGCAACTACTCTTATGGAAAGCGAACCAATATGTGAACCAATATTTGGAAAGATCGTCTAAAGGCCCAACGTTGACCCGCTTCGGA
Source organism: Glossina austeni (assembly GCA_000688735.1). Taxonomy (NCBI): domain Eukaryota; kingdom Metazoa; phylum Arthropoda; class Insecta; order Diptera; family Glossinidae; genus Glossina; species Glossina austeni. The sequence continues at coordinate 155,480 of KK502530.1, read as the reverse complement.
AAGCGCCCGTAGTAAAGAAAAATTTTAAATTATAAAAAAACTTTAAATTTAAAATAAGAATATTGTTGACAATGCTAACAATATACAACATGGTTAAGTCTAGGACATAGGGTTGAATTAACCTCAAACGCTGATCAGGAAAATGCGTCTAGTTTCTACTCACTTTCATAGGCCAAATGGCAAACGTTGGCAACGTTTTGAGAGGAAGAAAATTGCTCGAATGACACCAAACCCAAAATAGCTTCTTCCGCCATTTCTGTTTTGATTCGGGACTCATGCGCCATCGTATAAAACAAAAAATAGGAATTAAGCGGTAACTTGTAGTTGCAATGATCGGCTTCTATGTTTAGAATTTTAAAAAAGATTCCCGTCGGTGAACGAAATGAAAAGATCACCTCCCAGTATCCGATTGCAGGCCTCGGAATCTTTTCGCCCATGCATAAAAGATAAAAAGAGGCGGTCACTTCTCAACACTTTCCATAGTTTCATCCTTTTCACGCACACGATCTTTAAATACATGACATGTTTCGCAGTTATTTTTCAATCTTCGTAGGTTTCTTAATTGCACTAAAAGTAATTTCACCAGCAAACTGGAGTTCACCTTAAATGGAGTTAACACCTCGTGCCTAATGTACGATTTATTTATTGCATGAAGTGTCGAGTCAATACGCACCTTTAACTGCATGAATATAAGATAACGGTTTTACTGAGCAATTTCTTTCATAAACTGAAATATTTGCCTTTTCCGTAAAAATATAAATTTTTTTTTTAAAGCGGGCACCTTGTCAAAGACCATTATTTAAATATACAAAGCAATGGTTTAACGTTTTTTGTGAAATAGTGAACAAAGATAAACGAAGAGAACTTGTTGAAGTTTTTATCTGGCCTTTCGCATTAATTGTATGTCATAGACACAAAACAAAACAAATTGAAATGGTTTTGCATGACTTAACAACAAAAAATTATGCATTAATTAAAAAAATAGTAAACCCGAAGAAAAGATCAAAGCGCAATGTGACACAAAAAATTATTGCGCATTTGATATTTAGCTTAAGTCGCACGTCTAACATCACTTTCCCATATACAAATTAAATAAAGTTCGTAATAATGAAAAAGTAAGTTTTGCATTTAAGCTCCAAGTGCTTCGTTTTCTCTTTAGGTGTGCGCATAATTCCTTTTTACTAGGAATCGTAACCAGATTCATTAATGACTTGCAAGGCATTAGAAAGCTACAATTGCAGTGGATTTTGCGTTTGCGTATTATTTACGGATTTGTTAAATGCTCTGTATCTGATTATGTAGCACACATACGATCCTAATCCTAAGCATTTAATCAAAGTCAACACTTTAAAATGGTTGCTTAGGTGATGGGCATCAAAGGTTCGTCCAAATATGTACATACAACATTCCCCTTAGATTCAATCGAGCTTAAGTATTAAGTAACATCTGTAAATGTCACAATGTCTGTCTATGAGACTGTCTCTCTAGTTATGAATAAGCCGGTAATTGCTCAAATTTCTTCTTTACACTGAATTCGTGTTGAATGCCCCTCCTCGGCAAACTATTTGAAGCAATTTTTGTTTTACAAAACTAACCTGGCCATGTTAGGCTAACCAATATCCTATTAAAGTCTTTCAGTTAACTCAAAGTCAAATCAAGTGTTGGCGCTGATAGCGCTGCATTAACAGTTGTGTTGGGCATATGTAAACTTTGTCGGTGCTGCTATTGCTCATGGTCATTTCATTACTTTCATTTATGCTCACACTTTCATAAGCCTATTTGTAGTGTTAGAGAACAACACCAACTGCATATACATATTTTCGTCCGAATTTGAAAACATGTGTACACTGAAGGTTGATAGCGATGCTAACAACAACAATGGCATATTATTTCTACCCTCTTCATGGAATCAGCACTTTCACTTCCAAGCCTTCACATAAATTTGTGACAGTCATTATTTGACGTCATTTGTTGTTGAAGAAGCATTTCAGTGTTCAGCATTGGATGTATTCGTATAGTCGTGCTTTTCAATACTTCAGCATTTATATTTATTTATGAGCAAATACATACGCTTGTGTTTTTATCTTTTAAAAGTGTTTAAAAGCGAATTATTTGAAAATTTTTGTTCGCTTTTACACCCATCATCGCAGAAAAGGGGAACATTTGCTATGTCGGGACGTTTGACAAGAAGGAAAGAAAGAAAGAAACTGCAGATATTCCATAACTTATATATAACTCGTAAATACTGTTGACCAGCATCAAATTCGGAAAACATTACGGCATGTCCGTCTGCCCAATTCTCCATATTTTCCTCTGTCTCCTTTGTAATTTCGTGACACACGACAAGATGTCGGCTTCATTAAAATTTCTGCAAGTAGGTCGATATCCAAAATGGTCCAATTCGGCCAGAAAACATCTGCACGATGCAATATACGCTAAGAGCCAATCTGCTTCTTCGGTGTTCTGCTTGTTACTCCCATAAACCGTCACAGGCACATGATAAAAATTTCCACATCTCCTCTACAAAACTAGAAAAAATCAGCCCCGCCATCACTAATTTTTAACATAAAAAATAAAATGGATATAAAAAATTCGGTCACAGCTGAACATGACTGTGTTAGTTGTCCTCCCTAAGCATGTTTGAAAGCATATTCAGCCCAAGTTCCAATATAAAAAAGTATATTATTAAAAAAGCAGCTCAGAACTAAAAGAATAGATACCGAGGAAATATTCGAATGAATTCAAAACATTATAACAAACACCGGAGACCAAGTAGTATGTCTATGTATGAAGTGACTCGTTCAAAATTTTTATAAGTTCTTCAAGTCTTCAATGTTCACTTTTGAGTGTCCAAAAAAGGGCGAGGCTATTACATCGACTTCTTCGGTGTTTGATACAATTATACCCTACACCACTCGTGGTAAAAGGATATATCAAGTTTGCGCTGTCTTACCCAACGCCCAACAGGACTTGAGATAGACCCACTTTCTATTATTCCAATCACCTTATGAATCAATCTAAACTTTTCAGTTTATATGCTTGTGTTCAACCCAAAGGTCATAATTCTAGAGATGTTTTTATGAAATTTATGATAAATGCTTTTCATAGGGTGCGAGTAGGATCATTTTTCCGACCCCTTCCCATACTACGCATTATTTTAAAAAATCATCATATGAATAACTGTGTTAAGCGATAAGTGGTTAAGGGTATTTATGTACTGGTTTTTATGTGTGGTTGAGTAGAAAGGTTTGCCGTAGTGAAGATAACCCACCATCATAGCCCACATCTCGTAGATTAGTGCCATTGCTGAAAATGTCTTCGTTGGCTTACCGCGAAATCAGAAAAACCCAATGAAGTCGGCATTAAAATTAAAAGATAGAAGATAGCATGCACGTATAAAACACACTAAGAAGGGTTTAAACAGTAATAATAACAAAATCGAAAAAATAAGTTATTGCTATTCATTGTTATAAGCAGTTGCAGTACAGTGGAAGAGTGCAATGTACAAATCGAGTTACAACAACTTGAGAGACAGTTTTTTGATATGTCTTAAAGGACCCTCAAACTAATCAGAAAATCCTAACTTTTTTCTTCATTTTTTTTGTAGACTTTTTAGATATTATAAGGAGCGCTTTAATGTAGCAGAAAAAAATATATGAAAAAGGTGTAAAGGATAAATCCCGAATATAGGAATGAAATTAGATTTTTCTGGCAGGGCACAGCGTCTTTTAAAACATGTCAATATCTGGGGTTGCGTTAGCACTTTAAAATCTCTTATAATGTACTTTGTATCGCAAATAGTAACAATAAATTTTCGTTGAATTGTTTATAACAAAAAGCATGATTTCGTTTTTTATTTATGTTTGTATTTTTTAGTTTTGTTTAGTTTTTCTAGTTTTTCAATATCGTCTAATTATCGATTAGCTTAGCAAACGATAGCCCACCTTTTAGCAAAGACAAACACCTGGGCTACGCACAGTGGGCTCACTTGTATTTGATTGTTTTCTCACATTACCGGCAAATGAGTAGATACTAATGTACTAATACATACATACGTTCACAGAAAAGTTGGTGCGAGATTTATTTTTCCGTTCTGCCAGTAAAAAATTGACGGCTTTTATGTTGCTTTAGTAGATTTTCCAGATGGACAGCGAAATAGATGCCTTCACTTTAAAGTTGTGAAAAGTAAAGTGTTTGTCTTGTCTTGTTGTAAAGGCAGATTGTAAAGGTAGATCGTATTTCTTGAGAAGGAAATGCAACATCAATCAATTTTTATAATAAAATTAGATGAACCCAGCAAATAGTTATAGCGAAGAAGAAGGACGATTAGTTCATCCGTTTTGAAAATATGGAAAAAAGTACAAATTTGCTACCGCATCGCTAGGTCGGTCACAAGACCACATCGCGCATGCTCGAAAGACCCCAAAAAAAGTGTTGACAGCCGAGTAAGAAGTAAGTAAGAAGTAAGTAAGAAGTCTTCCGATAACCACAAGATAATTTTAGCAAACCTAGATCAAGTAATCTAGAGCACTTGCCACTTAAATTGGGAATGTTGTACGATCCCGAACTACTAATATCGTCCATGTGTAAAGGAATCAAAGCCGTCCTTAAAAGCAATCGTGGATATGACTGCATATCAACGATAAAAATGTCAACTTTTAAGTATAAAAAATTGTGTCGTTTTTAAGTTTTTGCATGTTCACCCATTTTACACCCATTGCACCCACTTACTGTGAATATCTGATATTTTTGAACTGGACATCTTTTAATTTGTTTTTTTCTACTTAACGCATTACTCCGAAATCCCATTTTGAACACCAGACATGGCTTGCGTAACTACTCTGGCATTTGCGGAAAATTCCATCCACATACATTCCACAATCCATTCGCATCAAACGCATTATTGGTTTCACAAATATTTCATATAAATTCCATTTGTATTCTTTCTGTATGCGTGCTATGCGCACTGCTTCTGCAAATACTATTTATTTGGGGTAATTTCGAATACTAAAAAGCATTGAACTCTTTATTTTTGCAGATTTGCCAAATGTCCTTCGCTAAATAGTTTTGATTTAATTGCGATAGCTTGGAAAGATTATTTATTGCGTCTACAGGAATCATAGCAGAAGCATCAATTTTCACTAAGTGTTTGTACATAATCTCTGTTAATTTGTATGAGTGTTCTAATCGCGTTATTTATATAAAACTATTACTCCACGCAATAAAAAAGCTCGAAACCATTAACACACATCAAAAATCCTTATTACTACGACGTATAACAACAAACTGCATACAAACTTGAACAACTAATCACCATTCTCATCACATTGGATTACACTCAGCTTTATTTTTGTCCAGAGCCAATTAGTGGCCCCACCAGACCGCAAATACAATTATTACAACAACAAATACAGGAGCCACCGTTTTATAACAGTATTTCAGCCACGTCACGTTCGTTATTATATTCAACGCCAACGCATTACAACTATAATTACAATTACATACACAATTATAATCCGTTATACGCGGCATATAACAAAAGTTACAGTAGCTATCTAGGGGGCAGTGGCAGCCAATTGGGTTACAATTATACGCCCGGCGGACGTAGTTATCGTTTTTATAAATACGGTCTGGGAAATAGTAGTTATAACGGTTATTATAGTTTGAGTTACGGCGAAAGTTATTGTCCGAACGGTACAGGCGCAGCACATTACGGAGGACGGTTATCGCCGGCAGCTGCACATACGGCACCACTATTAGCCACATCCGCAACAGGAACAGCATCAGGAAACGGATCGAATAGTTGGTTAAAATTGCCGACGGCACCGCTACCTTTACTGCCATCATTAGACGACGATCTGCAAGTTAATACTGAACCCTATCTCAGCTCGTACTGCAGCAGGCCGATCGACTACTTGCCGTCGCCGGCGGCTTCACTACGTTCAGATTCGTACGCATACCGACGACCACGCCGTGAAAGCAGTTATTATAAAGATCCGTATTATCCGAGATATAGTAGAACTAGAGGTTTTGGTTTTTTAAGTTCTGAACGTGAACGTGATTTAGAGTGTGACCGACTGCGTGTGCGTAGCCGAAATCGTGCCAATAGCTTGCAACATAATCCCACATTTATACGGTCACCCTTACTGACTTCCGGAAGATTATCAGCCGATTGTGTATCTAGTTCACCGAGGCGTCTTCGGCGTGATCAAGACTATTTACGATCTTCAGTGTCGCCGCAACACAGTTTCAAAACGTCGCCACAACATCAAGAAGGAGCACAGTACCATCCGCAATCACATTTAACGTCACGCTACCACCACAATCCAAATACGCAGTCGACAACACACAGCCACCATCATCATACACAACACTCCATACGCTCGCCGACACAACAAACTGCATATTCAACAGAAACACTGCAACCCCCAATACAACCAACCCAACCACATAATAGCGTCACTACAGGGAGCGATCGTCTCTACTACAATACAACGGCGACGACGACGACGGCGTCGTTGGATACATTTAACACGTCAACCATATCAAATACCGCCAGCGCTTCAACACTTCTTCGCCATCAACATTCGTTGGGAACACGACACGACGGCAGTTGTGAGGGATTCAGTCATATTCCTGGAAACCTCAATTGTTTCGCCCGAAAAAGAATGATGGTTAGCAAACTGTGGAAGGGATGTTTTCCAGACATTACGCCCGAACATGTCCACAGACATAATTTCTACTTGTGCCAATGGCAGCGCAATACTCAAGTGCGTATCGTGTATTTGTTCTACCGTTGGCTTACAGCTATTACATGTCTGGCTGCCTTTGTTTGTTCACTGCTGGATATTGGACGCACTGAAGAACATTTCGAAAACCACTATGCTAAATGGTGGATTTATTTAACACACTGGGCATTATTATTTTGTACATTGCAAGCATGGCTGGCTGCTTGGATCGTAACGCAAGGCATGATGGTGGAACGCGAAGATTTCGAGTTGATGCGACGAGCAAAAAAATCTCGTTTACATCATATCTACTGGGTGCTATATACGTGCGCCACAGTATACGCATTTGTGGTAACAACGATGTATTGGGGATTGGTATACGATCCAGGTAAGGTACTTCCACATTATATTTCAGAAAAGAATTCTATCCATCCAGTATTTATAAAAACAATTTCTTGTCATTCAGCTTTTATTAGTGGTCTAATAATTAACTAAGTCGAGTCCTCAATATTTAACCAGGTCCAGGTTCTCAAAGTATTCTAAATATATTCTCAATTCATTACCGTCTGACAACGAGTAAATATTATAATAATTAGAACTTTATCAAAAGTTTCGAAAAACGTATTTTAGTGGGGTCCGATGAGTACAAAGTTGCAGACTTCCAATAAACGTTACAACAACGAACTTCAATTTATTTAATAACTCACTTGTAATCTTACGTACATGCGATCTTTAATACTTAAATATTTTACTGCTTTCATGCCTTATACTCATGTGGTCATCTAATTGTTTTATGTGTTTTATGTTTGTACAACTATCACAAATTAACGAACTTAAGATTATATGTAGCCATTCCGGACTTGTGTTTAGCACCCCCGCCGAACTTCTTAAATTTAATACAATGCACAAGGTACCGTAATACATAGATGTGAAACGATTTAAGGCTCGGGGATGTCTTAAGTGACCAGTGACCAGTGACGCTAATCACCGAAAATCATATGTAAAGTCCATCGGTCCCCTCACAATACTTTAAAGAACCTGTTAAGAGTATTTGACAAAATGCCTGAAGTGGAGATAAAAGTCACTTGAAAACGATGTACTCAGAATAATTAATATTTCATCGGGAAATATTCACATCGCGAAGTGTCACCGAGCATGAACCCTTTAAGAAATAATCAAAGTGAACATTTTTCAGTTTATAGTGGTAGTAATACGGTTTCAAATTAATTTCCGAAATCTTTAATTTCTTCGGCACTTCTATTTCTTTCTCTCACTAGCACTTCATTTTGATATGCTTGATAGGTATAAATTCGTTTTGTGTACGACAAAACAAATACGTTTAAAGTCACTTTGCAGGGACTTTCCTTGGTGTAGTTGCATTTTTTTGCTGGTGACTTCTCTTATCTTGTTCCTATCGAGAAAGTTTATTATTGCAATTGTGCACACGTTGTCTGTGCGCATATTGGTTGCTAATATATTTCGTTCAATGCAAAATTGTACAATGAGTTTCGGTTATTTTGTATGTTTGCAGAAGTGCATAAAATTGACACATTAAATATAATGGTTCATGTCTTAAATTCGGTTATAATGCTTATCGATCTGGCTATCGTGGGGCATCCAATTAAGCTGAGCCATGTTTACTTTACATGTGGCATTGGCTTGGCGTATGGTATTTTCTCAGGCATATATTTTTTGGCAGGTGGCACTGACCGGTAAGTTGAAAATACTAGTTTACAGTTTTAATTGCTCTTCATTTACATGTTTTTGCTTAAATTCGCATATAGGAAAAATCAAGTTGCCATCTATCCAACAATGGATTGGACTAAACCGGGAAAAGCTATTATAACGACGGTTTGTTCCATTATCTTTGTATTTATAATTCATTTCACCTGTTTTTTAATGTATCGAGCACGTGTATGGCTTTTCACAAAGCTTTGCATACGTAGCTCGAATCGATGTGATGGTGAAATGGGAGATGGACTGAATGATGATTCGTGTGCCCGTTTGGGGGGCGGTAGTAGTGCCGATTATTCTCATCAGCAACAATATCCTACTGTACATTCGGAACAACCGCACCGATCTCATCACACGCTATCCAGCAGCACTACGACGATACAATGTACGGCAGAGCATGTATATTCTACAGCACCGGCTCATGGTTTGCATCAACACAAACAACAACCACTGCAAGCATCACAACAACAGCAACAACAACAACAACAACAACAACAACACCAACACGGTACTCACAAAACGCACCATCAACATCAATACTCTACACATCATCAATATCCTCCTCAATATGCTGGCTATCAACAGCAGCCTGTAGTAGCCGGAGTAAATGTGGGCGTGATTAGCACAGCCGAAATTTATCAGCCGCAAGATAATAAGAATAAGCATCAAATAGCTATAGGAACTGGTAGTAGCGGGGTTGGTGGAAGTGGCGGTGGTTGCGGAATCGGTGATAGCAGTGTTAATAACTCGTCTTTGTCAAGGACTGTAGCTCAACTGGATGCTACTCAACGTGAACAATTTCTAAATCCCAATAAAATTATGGAATTCAAAATGTAAAGGCGTTGTACCCGGCACCGATATACATTCCATTTGTCCATGAAATTTTTGCAAAGGCATTGTCAACAATGCCAAATAGCAAAACATCTCGCAGACCAAAGCGTACAAAGTGAACCAAATAGTTTAATGTTGGAAGAAGAACTTCAGAAATTTAAAAACTCCTGTAAGGAACAATGCTATTAAGGTAACTAACTACAAGAAAGAATTCAAAATTTCGAATAATTTTTCAATTTTTTTACAAGAAATGCTTCTTAATAAAATGAAGAAAACAATTTACCGACATTTTGCAACACAAATGTAATGCGTAACGTAATTAATTGATTTTAAGAAATTCTATTGATATGTAATTTGGACAACGCAAGCCTGTCGCGTTGGGAAACCCCAAAGTTTCTGCGAACCATTCCACGCACCACAACCTTGGTCAGTGATAAATAGTTTTCATATTCCCCGCGTATACGCGTGTTATGGAAATAAAAGTTGCATCCCAAAGTGCAGTCTTTAATTATTGGAATCTTTTTCAAAGACAGTTCCCTCTTCTTCTTCTTCGGCGGGTCATCAAATCAACAAGAGATGATTCACCGTGTCGAGTAAAACTACACTTCTGAGAAATTGTACAAAATTTTTCGGAAAATTTGTGAAAGTCTTTAGAAATTTTTCAAGAGTTCATTCAGTCTTCTGAATCTTGTCTCAAAATGGTATTTGGAAAGCAAATTTTAAAAGTTTATCAACATTTAAAAAAAAGATTTTCTTCGCTTTCTTAAGAAAGCTGTAAAATTTCTGTCTGTTTTTCCAAGAATCGCAAAAAGAAGTTTTTATGATTAGTTAATGCAATTACACGTTTAGATTAAAAAAGCATTAGACGTCATGGACAATGGGGAAAAAAGATATAAATAAATATTATTTATTTATTTATTTATTTTATTTTATTTTGAAACGTCATAACATGTTTGCGCTTATCAATGTGTTTTTCGATCTTGTATCATTTATAAAAACAGTTTGCCATTAAAAACATTTTCCAACGTCCGCGTATGCATAATAAAATTTTTCATTTATATCCACAAACGATGGTTATGTTTTCGTTTTTGGGCGAATATTTTGTGTGTGCACGCGCCATCTGAATATAATAAATAAAAGAACTTGCAAGTATGTTAAACTGTTTTTAGTATTTTTTAAAACTTATTTATATTGTGCTTGGGGATTTTATTTCTCTAATAATCATGACTATTTTAATGGACGAGTACGCTTTGTTTTAAAGTATTTTCCAAACTTAAGCGTTTCATTGCAAGCAAATGAACGGACGAAGTAACTACATCCACTCTGATTAGAATGCAGATTCAATCTGTTTGTTCTCGTTGTGATATTTGTTATGACAAAGCCATTGCAAAATTTCTATATTGCGATTTATCGTTGGTGGATATAAAAATAATTGAAATTCATGAAAATGAAAAGGAGCGAAATGAAAATTTAAAACAAATCTTGTCTAAAATTTATATATAAACTATAAGCTTATCACGTGAAAGAGTGCTATGTAAAATCGACATGAGCTGTTGAAAAAATTTTACTTGTTATTTACATTTATCTCATACGCCCCGTATTTCAGTAAGAAAATAAAACAGTGTTGTGTCCATCGCATTCAAATGCAAATGTGTTTCGGGACAGATAAATATAAATACATACATTCATTCATATACACATTCATACATGCATACATACTACCGACTTAAGTTAACGTTTTTGCCGAAGGCAAATTTATATCGGTGCGGAGGGTTACATGTGCATTTTAGTTATAAACAACATGTTTATATATATATATATATATATATATATATTAAAACAAGATTATTTTTGTACAAAAGCATAATTCTTAAAGCAATAAATATTGCGTTGGCTAATATACGAATTCATTGGAAAAAAGTTATATTTAGATTTGAAATATCAGTTCATTTTAACTATTAATATACTAAAGATAGCCAATTATTTTCAAAGAGAAAAAACAACAACAACAAAAACCACACCCAATAATAACAAACAGATATTAAAAGTAACTTAAATGTAAAAAAAAAAAACAAAAAAAATGAATCTGTTAATGATTGACTATTAATTTTAAATAAACGTATATTTCTCTCTTGCAGACTATTTCCAAACCAAAAATGAATAAAAAAATTTATTAGCATATAATTTCATAAAGAAGGAATCAGTTCATGCACACATAGATCTTTGAAATATTTATGTACGTACATTTATAAATGTGTATATAAAGATTATATATGCGTATAAACCCACATACAAAAGCACACCCACAAACAATTATTATGTTAAACAAATGCATTTTATATTGAACAATAATGTTAAAAGAAGTATAGGAAGAATTGCTCAATACATGAAACGAAAAAGAAATAAAACTAAATAATATAAAATAAAATAATTGATTGTATTTATACTTATAATAAAACTAATGAAACCAGAAGAAAAATGAGAAAAAAAAAAAAGAGATAATTGTCGGGAAGAACCGACAACTAAATACTCTACACCACTTATTCCAATACGATTGTTACTTTTTTTTCTTCTTTTTTTTTTTAAATGATTAAACAGCAAAATTTTATCTTCTAATCAAAGATCTTACTATTTTTGATCTATTTTCGCCTTAAAATATTAAAAATTAAACTTTCTTCCCACATAGTTGCTCACCTTTCATGGGAATCCTTATATGGGGCGAGATAGCTTGATCTATGTGGTTCAAATTTCCTACAGTTCATTTTTATGCCAAGTTACTATTGTAGGATTTAAGTGTTAGCCCATCCATTCCAAATTTTTGACATCAATTTAGCGTGCAAAAATACTGTTACTCATGTAATCATGAAAATAGTCGATCCAAGAAACACTTCAGACTGAGCACGAAAATAAATGGATAGGCATCAGACAACATACAGACAGACAAATAAAAAGGCTTAAATCGATTTAGTAAATTATTCCGAATCGATCGATATAATAAAAAATGCAAATATCTTCAATCCGTATGGCTACATACGTCCGCACAATATTGCTGTAAGCCTTACCACAAGTGGTTTAGGGTATTACTATAACACGTCGAAAGAAAAATTTCATTATGAAAGAGTAATGAAAATTTTCGATAAATTTCTAAGTAGTTGTGATTAGCTCTAAAAAAATCATATATAGAACTTTTCCAATCTTTTTGTTTTTTTTTTTTTTTTTGTTTTATTATTTATTATTATCATTATTTGTATTGTTATTAATTTTAGTCTTTTTCAAATTTTTACATATAGACTGACCTTACTTGCCTATTAAACCACATGTACGTAATTTCTTCCTTCCTGCCATTAATTCAATACAGTCATCGTAGTTACTTTTATCATATCATGTTCCTCTTTTAATGGTGTTTTGGAATAATAGATTACCAATAACAAAAACCCGCACACCCACGTATGCATGTAAGCTGTCTCTGTTTAGCTATATATACGAACAGATATGTTTGTTGTAATAGGCACTCTATCCTCGCATAACAAAAGTAGTCCCATGAATACTAATATTGATGCTAACATATCAATTTATTATGTACATAACATACATACACACATACATACATAAACTTAGCCATTGTCACATTTACACATTTTCACATTTTCTCACTTACGCATTTTCTATAACAATATACTTATATAATATATAAATTAACCAATCTCATTCACACACACACACACACCCACACACAATACCAACAAATAATCAAAGAACTTTTGCTGAAATATATCTACATTCAGACAAATGAACTACATAACATACCTTGAAACAAACTCTGAAGCCTTACATGAATGAAATGAAAAAAATATGTCCAAAGAAAGCCATTTTAAAATTTTTAAATATTATCAATAATCTTGTATTTCTTACTTTGCCTAACAAAAGTTGTTTTTCAAACTATCTGTTGCAGCAGCAACGAAAAATCCCCTATTTCTTAAATGCATTTAAAAAAAAAGAAAATCTGCTTACAATGAGTTAGCTCTTCACACGTATATCACAAATTTTGAAGAAAAATAATAATGCAAAGAAAAATATGTTCATGTTGAGACGAAACTTAAATAACGGTCACCTTTACACAGCTGACTATAGCAGTGGTTTCCAACCTTTTTGTACCGGCGCCCCCCTTTTTAAAAAAAAATTTAATGCGCCCCCCTTTATAAAACAAATTGTTGCGTCTCGTTAATTTATCTATCCGGTATCATTGAAGAAATCGCGTTTCTCAGTTCCTTTTCAATCATTAATCGAGATCGATACTTTGTTTTTAAGACAGCTACTGTAGAAAACCCAGTTTCACATAGGTAAGATGTTACAAATGGCAATAAAATTTCTAAAGCTTTGTTTGTCAAAGTAGGAAAATCGCTTTTTACTCGTAGCCAAAACGTAACAATATTATTTTCATCTCGAAACATCTGCTTTAATGTGCTATCACTAGATAAGTCAATTATCATTTCCTGCTTACGTGTACTGCTGATTCATTTTTTTGACACCTATTTGACTTTTTTGGTTTGTATTTGAAAATGATATTTTGGAAACAGCTACATGCCCCCCTTGCAACAGGTTGAAAACCACTGGACTATAGTAAGACGTTTTGTTAAACGAGGTCGGTCGAAACCATATCTGCATTGAATTGATAAAATTTATATATAAAAGTCTTATCATACTCCTTGATAGTATGAAAAGTTATGAAATGAAAACAGTCAACTCTTTTAAGCAGTGAGACCGCACGATGAAAAGTCCAAGTTTAGCCTGGTTATAAAGTACTTTATAACACTCTACAGCATGTGCAATTAGCCAGACCCCGGTATGGAGAGGGAAGTTACAATATTTGTATTACATTTTTTTTTTTTTTTTTACGTCGTTACTCATTGTTTACATGCACAATACTCAAGGAATACTCAAATCTTAAACAACACCTATGCCATCAATTTCCTGAATACATTAAACAAAAGTCAAGGTAAAATCAATAGCAGACATACATATGCCTTTCTCCAAAATATAAACGCTTTAGAAAGATGATCACTTCATGCCAACATCTCAAAATTTTTGATCTTTATATCTTACACCGCCTGCCGGGCAAAGGCGTATTAAGTTTGAGGAGATGTAAGAAACACCCAGAACGGCTTAAGATACACCCACCTTTTATTACACACTCTGAATTGATGTAAGCTTCTCTGTCCGTCTGTCCATCTTGTTTTCTTGAGTTCATGCTACACTTTTGAGATATGTTAATGGAATTTGACACGCCAACCAAAGTTTTAGCTCAAGGATGAACGATAGTGAAAATCGTTCCGGTCGGACATCTCTTTCGCCCACTTCCCCTACATCAACCATTTCAAAAAGTTAAAGTGGTCTGGGATATAAGGTTATGATGGGGCATATCCCCTTGAAGTATTTTTATTTGTACAATTTTTTTTCAATTATTTATGAATTTTATACACAAATTGAAAACCTAAACTAACTAAACTAAGCGATGTGAATTTAAGTTTTTATCAAAAGAGATTCAACAACAGACAACATCAGCCATATATTCGGTATAGCTTATAATTTATAGAGCTTAACATTGAGAGTTAATTTTCTTTAAATAATTATAGTTATAGAAAAAGACATTAGCCGATTAGTTTACAATTCTGAGGTTTCTTCCCACATTCTAACATTAAAAGAAAGTACATTTTCATATATATACCTCTCATATACTCAGTAAATTAGCATATTCTAAAATCTAAAATCTTCAAGTATATTGATAAACTAAAGAATGTTCAGATTCTACATACATATAACAAAGAAAAAAAAAGAATTTACCTCATCATAAAGGAACGAAAGAATAGTTTAAAACACATTTAATAAAACTGTAGAAAATATATATGAAAAAGATATAAAAACTAATTTGCAATACAAATAAATAAAAAAAAAGAATAACGTTTTTTTTTTTAAGTGGAAATTCCAAATTGACTTTGAATTTCTGAAAACACGAGGACACGAACCGAGAAAAATGAATCGTTTTAACAATAGCAGTAGCATTAGTATTGATAGTATTGTGTATCAATAAAACCGATGGGTTTGCGGAAGAGAATATCTCCGATAATTATTTATATATATATTGGTAAAGAGAAAGCTTTATAGAAAATAGAAACATTTCTTGAGGAAGAAAAAGTTATAGTTGGAAGTTATTCAAACATTGTAATATATTTACCAAAGAAAAAACAAAAACAAAAACAAAAACAAAAAAAAAAATTAAAAAAACAAAACTCTATTCCCATTCAGTTTTTCTTTACATGACAAATGTTCATTAGTTGAAGTTTTGTTTAAGAATTTTCATTTAAATTTACAATAATTGATAAAAACCTGTAAAGAAAAGTGAGGGAAAACGTATTTTTGTAGTTAAAGAAATTAGATTTAAAATAATTTTAAGTTCTAGCTGTAATTATTTAATATTATAAAAAACATAAATTAATAAATAAACATGGAATTTATGTTGTAAACTAAAATTTATAAAACGATATATTTACAACAGCAAGAACAGTATACATAAGGCAACGCTTTATGGGAAAAATATTCAAGGAAAAGTCTTTGTTTTTTTTTTATTTTTCTTTCACATGTTTTTTTTTTTTAAATCATATATTTCCAGTCGTGATAAATATAAAGCGATTTGTTGAAATTTCAACAAGATTTTGCAAACTTAGGTACTTCTTATTGTTGAGCTTTCAAGAACTGCATGCCATATTGGATGTCTCCCTGCATCCCGAATTCTGATATATAATGAAAAAAAGGTAAATAATAATAAATATTTTAGTTATCAAAATCCGATTCAGAGCGAGCAACTAGATAGGATCGTCTTCACTTCAGTTACAGTTACACTATATATATAAAATTTTTTTTATACATTTGGTTAGTTCGAAATACAACGAGATTCCTTTCAGGCCATTTTTTATATACCCTTAGCCGATGGCAAAGTTTTACCTCATATCTGCTACAATTCGTTCACAGTTAACGAAAGAAATTAAGACTTTCTGGACTTTTTTTTCTCAGACAGTTCCAGTTTTTCAGCTAATACATGCAAGCTTACGAGTGCCCATTAAAATATGTTTGGGTTAAGTCTAATAAACTTGTGCTTCTTTTATTATAAGATGATTAATCGGTCATGGAATGATGGTGGGAAAGAAGTGGGGCAAGCAAAAGAGATAGAGAAGCCTAGTCGGCAAAATGATCAATCACTGAGGGGATGTCGCTTACTCACGTAAAGCGGTGACGCTCGGAAAGAAGTAAGGAAAGATAAAGAGGCAAGGAAGCGGCCGCTGTCTAGTCGGTAGTCGTTAGTCGGCAATTGTTGAATCTGTACTAACATATACATATAAAGACCAAGACTGTCGATCATATATCTTGATTTTGAAAATTGGCAAACGCCACTTAATGCTTGGACTGGGAGACGAAAAAGTGATAGACTTGCAAATGTGTAGATTGACAGCAATTGAAAGTGCGGACGTATAGACCTATGAACTGAGAGATCCACTCACCATTAGGCAGATGAATTTACGAACATAAAGATACATAAATGAACACAAATAGGCGAATGCCAGCATTGATCAACATAAAGATCCATTGACTCCGCTTGTTTAGGCATATATTACGATTTCGGTATGAAGACACAGACAATGTAAATGTAATCTCATGGAAAATTTAAAAACGTTATTATATATAAAAAAAACATCTTCAGACAAAATAGACAGATATTTATAAGCTTTAAGATGCTATTGAATTCTAATTGGAAATAAGAAAATTGTATTTGTTTTAAAGCCAAATAGATTACACATAAACAAATAATCGAAGAATTTTTTGCCAAATCATTTGTTAAAACGGGGAAAGAAAAATGTCATTTAATTATACTCTAACACATGTGTAATCATCAATCCATTAAATTCCAATAATTTAAGAAATCGCTTTATTACCAGTAAACTGCATTATTATCTCACGAATATTTTGATTTAAATAATTTTTTACATAAGATTTTTTAAGTGTTGATTTTCACTTTTTTAAGAAAAAATATATGTAAGGATATAAAAGCAAACAGGTTATATTTTCCACAATATGAAAACATATTTCTATAAATTTAAAAACAAAAACAAAAAAATCTATATAAAATTAAAAAATGTTATTTAAAAATCAACATTATTTAGAAAACTATATATAAATAATGTTGATTTTGGTATATATATATATATATATATATATATATATATATATACGTATATACGTATATACGATATATATAGATATATATATAAACAAGTGTAGGAAAGAATCTAATTGTCTACTATTGTGTAATATAAAAAAATTTTATAAAAAAAATAAAAAAAGAAAAATTTACCAAAACTGCAAACAAAAACTTATATTCAATTTAATTGTAAAATGTTACAATTTATAAAAAAATGTTAATTAAATAACACCTAAATAAATACACAAAGCATAATTAACTAAATACAATAAAAAAAATTATGCAATTCACTAAATTTACCAAAACAAACGGCAACAGAAACAGAACAGTAAAAAACAACCACATTTAATTAGTATTAAATTAAAGTATGAAAAATGAAAACAAAAAATAAAATTATTTAAATATTAAAATTGTTTTTTCTTTTTTTTTTTTTTTTGTTTTATCTTATTTAGAACAACACGAACCGAATAAGAACAAGGTGAACACATTTGATTTTGAAAACGACAAATGCAATTATGAATTGATGAGGTTTTGCATGCAGCTAAGTCTAGTCCATTCGAGTTAGTTTCTGATTCGTGTGACGACGGTGTTCTTAAACCATATATAGCCATTTTAGTGTTGTTGCGAATTAATTCACTCATCTTTGCAATAACTATGAAAATCATCACACAAATGAATAGGTAAGAAAATTTTATTCGGCTGGGGCCAAATCTTTTATACCCATCACCGTTATCACAAAAAAAGACCACAAAAAGGGGAAGAATTAAACTTTTCGCGTATTGGGTGAGCGCGGCTGATTTATACGACGAGTAATAAGCAAAGAACACGGAAAGTAAAAGTATTCACAGCTTTTGTTGCACACGGACAGATGAACAGATAAGTATGCGCATAACGTTAAGAATGGTCAAGAAAGTACACACTTGACAGGGTTTTTGAAGCTTCCTTCTGGGCGTTATAAAGATTGTGACAGTTGAATGAAATTTTAATACATTATGGTATTAAACAAGCGTGGCCGACTTTTTCCCTTTTTATAAAGATGCTACAGCATCACCCATAGAATATGCGTGCAAATTCTTAAAGCTTTGCCTGTTGTAGTTTGTGAATAATAAGAAAAAAACAATTTTTTTCATTTGGGTAACAAAAGTACTCTTAATTTACGCCCTATTGCACCCGTGTCCTTCGACCGATTTAGGCCACTTTCATTACCAACCTGCGTGGAAGAATTTCCAATGTTTCTGTGAAATATAAAGCCAATAGGTGAATTTTTGTGGCCAGTAGAATGATTATCACACAAACAGGCAGAGGGACAGATATGCTTAAATCAGTTCGGAGGTGATCGAGAATATATGCACTGAAGCTTCCTTCTATACGTTGCAAACGTTTTGACAAAATGAATGTACCCCTCTGTAGTGAATCCGCACAAAATTAAAAGTCTTTTGATTAAAATTAATTCTTTATTGACTCACGTAATTCTAAATTACTTCTAGCTTACTTCTGACTTACTTCTGATTTACTTCTGATTTACTTCTAACCAAATTGAGGTAGGGTCAGTATCTTATATAATAAATAATTTAATGCTAACTTAAGCAATTAATACAATTAAAGCAGGTTATTACTAGAATTATAACGTAAGCAATTAATACAAGTAAAGTAGGTTATTACTAGAATTACGACTATGTGGGTTACAACTAAATTAGGCTATCTTAACTAGGTTAGGTGTCACATGATGTTAAAATGAAAACTTAGCGTAAGTTGTAAATCACGGTAGAGTGCGACAGATCGCTAATGCTACACCTCATCTCACGGTGATGGATATAAGCACAATAGGCAGACATTTGGAAGTCCATAGAGTACATCTATTCCCGATCTGCGTCACTCTGGGTGTTGCAACCTCAATTGCCACCTCAACGCTTCCACTAAGCTTAAGTTTTTAAATTTGCTCCTATCATTTCTACTTGACTTTTTTTGGTTACTTCACACATTTTGTACGAAATCGCCAAAGGATTGATAGCTTGTGCTTTTTTTTACTTGACCCATTTTTATGGCTTATCCACCGCTTGTAGTAGACGATATATTACGTTTGCGGGGATGTATGCAACATCTAGAAGCACTTAAGATTGTCCTATCTTTTATTATACCAATCGACTGAGAATCATTTTCTGAATCGACTTAACCATGCATGTTCATCTGTCTGCCCGTCTGTCCAATGACTTGGTATACATTTTTGTGTTCAACCTACAAATTGTAATTTTATAGACATGTCACCCAAATTTGGTACGCGGACGCGCTCTATTGGGAATGGTTTTAATCGGCCTCGTTTCACGACCACTCCCTTGTAATGCCTCATTTTTCAAAGTCGTTATATGAAAAACAAGCAATTTCCAACATGCCTCATGATGATTTTATAACAGTGG
>KK502530.1:91057-130233 GCA_000688735.1 Glossina austeni | reverse complement strand
AAGAAAAACTGTAAAATGTACCGAATTTTCTCTTTGTTCACTTCCATATTTAACACGCTGTAACTCACAACTGAATGCACCAAACAAAAAACAACAAAAGAATTTTTTTTACTGCGAAATGTCACCTTTCCAACGAGCATAAATCTGAAATTGTTTGATCGTTACTTTACGAGAAATTTGCCAGTGTAGCCATCTACCGAAAAAATAAGGAATTTCTTTTTCCCCAACCTAATATATTGACAAAAATATTATTGTTGTATATCTCTTATTTACTTATTTTGAATTTATTTTAGGTTAAAAAGAATCTATGCACCTCCGCTCACCGCCTCATCATAACGAAACATTCGCTGTATGCCTAAGGTAAGTTTGTGTTTATCCCCGCTTATTATTATTTATAATGAATTCATTTCTTTTTATTTTATTTTAGATAAAAAAACAACCATATGCCTCCACCCATCCGTTCAGCAGAATGCGATATTTCTGTTGGCCAATGAAAAGTTTGTATCTACAGGAAAATTCGCCAATCATTAAATTTCTAAATTGCTCCATTATAAAGATCACCATCCAACAACTCACCGCCCAACGCATCGCCCACCCACTGCCAAGCAACATACCGCCATATATTTATCTTATCTTATGTACGTCTATATTATTCGTACTTATACTATATGTTTATAATATGTTGTTACGAAAATCCCCAAAAACAGTTAATGCTAACTAATTGATTTTTCCCAAGTAATAAATTCCCTAGTGCATATTCGCGGCGCGTCTTGCAGCTGCCGGCCAAGGAAAACGATTAGCGGAAGAGCAGGTTAACGGATTAAAAATAAAGCGATGAAGTTAGGTACCGGTAACATGCTTGTAAGGATGTATATAAATAGACTATTTGCGGAACGCAGTTAGTCGGACAAAAACATTGAGTCGAAAGAAGAATATTAGAATCGAGAAGTCGAGAGTATTGCCAAAGTAAAATGTAAATAATCCTACTCTTAAAGAAACCCATTGTAAGTAAAGAAACTTGAAGTTAAAAGAATTTTGAAGTGTATTTCTCTTGAAAAGAATTTTGACGATCTAATGGTACGGACCGTATCGAGAAAAGCAGAAATTTGAAACAATATTATAAATAAGCAGAGTTTTAATTATTACAGTTTACAATGGTGTGGGCCTACAGGCGAGCTGGCCATTTAAAACAATTGTCAACGCGCCTACCACGGTACATCTCAAGGTTGTGTGTAAAACCGTAAAAAGAATTTTATGGTATATGGAAAGTAAGTTCCGTGCCAGCGATAAAATTGTCCCTGGTGGGTATGGGTGAGTGGTAATATACTTAATTTTACATATTTATAAATTTAAACTGTTTTCTCTCCATCTTCAGTTGCGTGGATGATTGCGGCAGAGTAAGATTGTTGAAGATTGCACTGGAAACAGCTTGGAAGCGTACAATAACCTAAATGTGGACATCTTACGCCGCTCATACATTTATAATTTAAGATGGACTTACAGGAAGCAAGTACCAATAGATTTTTGATATGGTTTTCATTTTGGAACGTTGGAACTAATACGCAAGAAAAAAGAAGAAAGCAAAAGGCAGAAAAGAGCGGAAACTAGCAAATAATATAAAAAAGAATAGAATAACGGTAACAGAAGAAGAAGAGAAGAGACTTTTTCTGTTGGACACTCGGAACGAATAGTGAAAACGAAACCGAAGGAGCCAAAAACTAGAACGAGAGAGAAGGGGAAGGAACAACAAAGTAGAGAATTAAAAACGAGACAATACAATAAAATAAAGTAGCATAAGATAACCTAAGACAACGCATGACTAGATAAGATGCAATCACACAATACAAGATAAGATTGAATAAAACAAAATAAAGGCATGTAAAAAAAGTGCCAGTGCCAAGAAGTTTGTTTACTTGTTTTTAATACGGTTTTTTTTTTATAAAATTTGTATGGCCAAGAAACATGACATTATCAGGCGTAAGTATTGCCAGCACAACTGTCACTTAGCCTAGGAGGTTATGAAATGCTTTATTTAAAAGCGGACTCAAGAACCCAAGCCAAAGTTTCATTGGACAAAGAAAGGAAAAGAAAATATATATATTTTTTTTATGTTGTATGACCAAATAAAATCAACCACTAAACATTAACAACGCTCAACTAGAATTTGTTTTTGTTTTATTTTTATGAAACTGAACGTTTTATCTTGTTTAAGACGAATGCCTTAAGTCTTCTCTATTTTTTATTCTCTAAAGTGAAGTTTTGATTTATTTGCATTTTTGCATAAATCCCTGAGCGACAATTAATGAGTAAAATTAATAACGAATTTATGTCGTTTTGTGACATATCAAGCCGTGTGTTTAAAAACTGATGACGTACCTTTGTTTTTTTAAATATCGAAACCGAAAATCTTATTGAGTTGAAAGTTTAAATATTAAACGGTAGCGCCAGGGTCAGCAATGTAATATTTTATAAGCTGTTGCGCGAAAATACCGAAAGAAAAACGAGGGAATCTGCCACAAAATATTCACTTTATTTGTAATCAGCTAAAACGACTTGCGCTTGTGGAATATGAGCTTACGTCTCGGGTGTAATGCTTACTAAGTTAGGAAGAACAGCGAATATGTAGTAAAAATAAGAAAGAAAGAAAATAAAGAGTCCTATTGTCCGTACTGAGGTTTAGCTGCTGCAAGCTGTTCCTGCTGACGCCAGTTAGGAGCTGGAAGTAGAATTCGCTTCGTCGCTCAGATGTAATGGCTGCAGCATAAGGATAAGTAACATAAAGCAATATCGGGCATTTCGCCGCAACTGAATCGCTTCATGAAGTCCTTTGTCACCAGCATTTGCTTTCTTTCAAATTTGTAATGCGTATACATTCATAGCTTAATTCAAAGGAATCGCTCCACTTACAAGCACGCTACATCTACAGCTCCCTTTGTTCTAAATCTATATGAAGTGGTTCAAAAATTTTCAAGATGTCAATTGTACTAGATTTTGTTCAAGTACACAGTTTTTCTTAAAATTACGCATGAGTAGCAGAGTGGGTGAGAATGGTGAGTACCAAATGAGTGTTGGCGAGTCCGGAAATCTCAAGTGCGATAGAGTTTTTTTTGGCCATAGGTATAGCGACTGCTCAGTCGGTAAGACGCTTACTGATTGGGCATACATTCAGTATATCGATCTAAGTGTTTTGACTAACACTGCTGATTTTAAATAATTCTTCATTAAGTCTTTTTCATCACTTTTCAAAATATCTTTATTATATTACACAAATATATAAAAGAAAGACAATCTTTACTTGCATAAATGAGTTTAAAATTATTTGCATTTAATAAGGAAAAAATAAATAAATAAGAAGAATACTAAATATTGAACTTGTATGGTGACCTTTATAACATAATTTTTTAGAATATTTTGTGTAGAGAAAACTGTTGGTAGACTTTTGTAAAGTAATAATATAAATAAATAATTCAAAAAAATTTTATTTTTTGAATAGAAAATACTTTGAATAAAAATAAAAATTCAAAAGAATAATTTCACAACATTACTAAATTAGCAAAACATAGATCTCAAAACAAAAAAACCATTTTCTTTTTTTTCAAAAATTAATAAACAATTATGTTGAATTCGATCTAAAGCATTAATTAATGTTTACACTATAATTTGTTGATTAATTGCATTTGTTATTGTTATTATTATTATTATCATTATCAATAACCAAATATTTTGTTTAACTTACACATTATACACATTATAAAATAATAAAAAACAAAAATAGCTTAAGAAAGTTTCAAATACGAAGGCGGAGAACATTTTTTTCGCAGGAATTTTATAATGTATAACGGTAAACAGGAGACCACAGTAATAATAAAAACTTTCCACAAGAAATCATATGATGAAATGAATTCCCAATCTGAGAGGATGTAAAATGTAACTTTGTTATTTTCAAAATAATAAACAATTTAAAAAACTAAAAACTCACCGAAATATTCATGTAGCACAGCCAAGGAGATTAAATATAAAGCTAAGCTAAACAATTCCGCCAAGACCATTAATCTGTTATTTTAGAGTAGACAAAAAAATATTCCATACAAAATATTTGCAAAATTTTGTATTGATCGACTCTTACCTATGCCACGTCCTAACAGTTAGTGCAACCATTATCAATTCAGTCATTATGAGTGCCGAAAAGCTTATGGCCACAATATGTATGAATTCATCTTCGAATAATATCAGCGCTCCATACATAATAACACCGCCTTGATAAATACTAATTAATACCCATATAAAGAACGTTTTATAACTTAAACTTCGCCCTTTCGATAAATCTTTATATAACTCTGGATAAGTGACAGCCGTTGTCGAAGTAATGTCCTGATCTAAAACTAATGAAAATACAGGAAACATGGTGTACAACGTGGAGTAGCCAACCATCAAGAAACCTTGATACAAGGCTACTGAACTTAAATAGAAAACGGCCGAGAACACGGCCTGCAAGGTGGTAATTATTAGACCGCGATGTATAACAAATTGCGAAAGAGCAGCCGACCGTTTGTACGAACGTCGGCCGTGAACCAGCAACAGTTTGGCTATGTGAGAAAACTGAGGTATACTGAAATCCCCAGCCAAGGAAGCTTGACGTCCTTCCCGACCCTCTATTCCAACACCAGCGTCAGCTTGTTGAATCATGCTGACATCATTACCGCCATCGCCAATCGCACAGGTCCGTTTGCCAGTATGTTTTTGTATCAATTGTACCACTTGAGCTTTTTGCGTGGGACTACAGCGACAGCAAACCACAGCTGGTGAAGCAGTAGCTAACTCCAAGAATTCTGGGCGATAATATTGTAAACATACTTCCAAAGATTCGCCAGAAATAACTAAAGCGTGGCCTTGCTTGCGACGAAACTGATTCAGTTCTAAGTGAGCGTCGGTACGTGTTTTAACAGATCGTAAGACATGTAGACCTTGATTGCGTCCAATTAATTGAGAAGACTTTGCTATGCAACAAGCGGTTTCCAATTTATCACCAGTCAACATCCAAACTCGTACTCCAGCATTACGTAAGAGTTCAAGAGTCGGTCGTACCCCGTCTTGTAAACGATCCTCAACACCTACAGAGTGTGCATTTGTTTGTTTTTTTAAGGGAAAAAAATGAAAAATCGTGAACATAACATTAAGAGAATTAATTATTCCTTAAATTTACCTGTTAAGCATAATAACTCCAATTCTCTTTCCAGGGATTCTACAACAGCAGCCACTTTTGTCACGCGGTCGGTTACACTTAAACGCGCAGCATTATAACGAGTTTCAAAATCGTTATACTGATCTTCGCTGAGAACTTTTTTAGCCACCACTAATGTCCGCAAGCCTTCTCGAGCCATATTACCCGACTCCTCACTTAACCAATCGTTATATTGCACAATGGAGGACATTACGACATCAGCACCCTTCAGATAAAAAGTTATTTCTCCTGATTGCGAATCTTTAACAATAATGCCCATACGTTTCGATTCACTGGTAAAGGGAAATAATTGCAGAATTTGAAAATGCATTAAAGAGTCATCGTCAAGCTGAAGGTGGTCTAAAGAAAGTAAGATTAAATCAGACGAACAAATGTTAAAAAACAGTTGAATTTACCTGATTTTTTATGAGCTTTCAATTGTAAAGTCATAGAATTTATATCGCGTGCTATTAAAGTTAATCCTACTTGTTCGGTCCATTTGACCAGAGCTATTTCATCGGGCGAAGAAGCCTGATATTGATGTTCGTTGGTTGAGGTTATTTCCATAGTTATCACAGACTTTGTTGGCGATGTAGAACCACCAGTCGTTGAAGCAAACGTGGAGGAAGTGGACACTGAACGGTTGTCATCTTCGTCGCTTATGGGGGTAACGTTGTGACAAAGAGCTAAAGCTTTAACGGCCTCCCATTCCCGCCAACCTTCTGGTCGGCGCATTCGATTGCCTGAATATAAAGCGATTTTCGAGGTACTGGTATCAGTACTTGTACTTCTTCTTAAAATCGTGGGTGCCAAAGCGCCAATAGTTTCCGCCACATGATGAAAAGTGTCGTTATCGTGTGATACGATGCCTAAGTGGATCTTTTTGAAAACCATCTCGTTCTGTGTAAGGGTACCAGTTTTATCGGTTAGAACATACGAAATGCGACCCAATTCTTCTGGTATGGTAGTGGAACGAACGACGGTACCTTGAATCTCAGAATCATTTTGCATTTGCCACGAATAGAAAGCTTTCCCCATATCCAAATTCACTCTCAAACTAATGGGTATAATATAGGAGAACAGCAAAACAAAACGAAACATGTAACGATACCATGGACCACTAAATCCTTTTAACATCATCATAACTAAAGCCAAACCCAGAACAGCACAAAATAAAACCTGGGAGGAGAACCCAAAAAATTTTATGAACAAACCTAGTAAAGACCATTTAAAGGCAATTCTACCTTAGTCAATCCATTGATTTCCATATCTAATAAGCCCACTTTCGAACGAGGTTGAGAGTTATTCATCACACTGCGTGTCTCACAGCCAGTATAAATGACTATGCCTGTAGCAGTGCCTGCTGCCACTACTGTGTTGGCCCACAAGGTGTTTTCGACATTTAAACCGACTTCCTCGCTTCCGTCTTGCTATAAAAGTTAGTGGAACGATAAATGTGAAAGGTACAATTGCTTAAAAATTCTAAAATTTACCATAGCAAAGGTGCCAATAAAAGAATGTATATCATTTTGTGGTTTTTCTATATAAACACTGGCGTCCATGTTAAAGAGATCAGAGTCCTTGTTCAATTTTTGTGTTAGCGAAACAGCTAAACGTAATTTCCAATCGGTTTCACCTTAATTTATACGAAAGTCGGAAATATTAAAAGAAGTTAAGAGACATATCAAATTTTCGCCTACCATCCAGTTGATCAGTACGCACAAACACTGAGCCGCTTTTATCGCTTGTACGTAATAATATTAAATCGGCTGGCACTCTTTCATTCTTTTCCACAATAATAATATCGCCCACTTTTAATTTAGACGAAGGCACCATTTCGTAGCCATGAGTATCGGAGACAACTAGCCGTTTATATTTTTGTGAATTCACTTCACGATCTCTCTGATGACGACGATAGTCGTCTATAGCTTCACGACAGATGGTTACTGTTAATACAAACCCCAGAGGCCCCCAATAAGTGTATGGATAGCCAATGCGTATATCAGGTATAAATTGCGAGAGAGCCATCAAAAGGAAATATAAGTTTAAAAAGAAACGAAATTGCTCGAAAAGTACCAAAGGCAGGAACGTTATGAAGTTGTACTTTTGGTTACGAATCTCATTCGGTGGGAATTTTTCAGCCGTAACTCGTCCCAAATGGACAGTGCGAGCGCGAAGCTCCCGAGCGGCAAACCATTTTCGCCAACAACTTGTATGTTACAAAAAAAAGAAAACATTTAATTATAAATCAAAAAAGGCCTGTAAATATATTTGACAATTCCTAAAATATAAGTTATCTTTCATGCCGAAATTTATTTACCCTTCAACTAGTTAACACATCGAAGATAATCACGAATGAAAAATCTAACTTTCGCTTCCGTGTTCAGATGCTCCGCAAGAACGACTGAATGCAAAGGCGAAAGCTGACGTTCAGCTACGTGAATACCCTCTGTTCATCAAGTTTGCGCGCTGTTAGCTGTATCCAAATTTAAAAAAGAAGGTGAAAAGCCTATAAATATTCTTTCATCACTAAAACAAGTCATATTCGACGGTTATTTTCCTGATACAATACCAAACATAAATTAACTAAACCTTGTTTCCATATACTAGTTCTTATATGAAACTTGGTTACCAAGAACAGACTTACGTGGTCTAAATTCGGCCTTGACCTACAACACAAAAATACGCAGACGGACATCAAACGAACATGCAACTAGAAAAAGTTTAAAACGATTAAGAATCGGTATAGATACCAGAAGGGAGGGGTCTATCTTGACTCATTCGTATAACCTTAATATACTATATACTACATACCAGGTACGGTAATAATCTTAATGACACAGCTCTGCGTCGCTTGGGATCTCTTTCCTTAATTAAGGCATAATTTCCTTTAAACCTCTGTATAATAACACAATTTTTTCATACAACTCCTACAAGATTCTAAGGCAATGCCATTAATCAACTACACTTGTGTTTCAAGAATTGCTTACAAAGAACACAAAATCGAGTTCGCCCAGAAAGTCTAAGTTGTAGACGATAAGACGATGCATAAAATTGTATGACGTTTCTTACGTACTACACAGCTTAACAGTGTGAGTAGAATATAAACATACGTCTTTGGGCGTTTGAAATTAAAAAAAATCAATAAATTGCATAAGATATGTGGGACAAATTAACGAACAGCTTTAATCAAAGTGTAACACAGAATTTATCCCAAATATACAAATGAAAATGGAAATAATAATATCAAAAGACAATGAAAGAACAGACGAAAGCTTAGTGACAAACAAACATAGATAGAATTAGGAAATTTGGGAATAAGCAAACCAAAAGTACGAAGGAATAAAAAATTTCAATAGCAAAGATTTCCTTTATTTTCAAAAAAATCACTTTGCAAACTTTCTGTTATCAAAACAATGTAAATAAATAAACAAAACAAGTGAATGCAAGTGATGATTCACAAAACGCACACATAAACACACCTAAATAAATACCACCGTCTTTTCGGTCGATTGATTAATGGAATGTTTTCCCGTACTATCGGTGTTGTTGAAGAGCTCTGGGATGTAACGTCATCCATATTAAATTTTGCCATTAATATTGCGATTGTATTCTAGATACAATTTTCACTTTAATGATAGCTATTATAAAATAGCTAATTAAGAGCTAATTATTTTTATTTTCCAAGTATCTCCTTGCTTTCTATGTCACTCACATAAACACAATACGCTCAAAGTTTACAACTTTTTTATCCACTTGAATTTAATTTATTTAAATGTCATTGCAAAATGTCATGTTCAAACAAACTTTAACAGCGATCTTGTACAATTCTTTCCATTATCGAACAATTAGCTTTTAAAAAAATTGCATTTTCATTACGTCGTCTTACAACTCAATACGAAAGCCTTCTTTTTGCGATGCTATTTGTCGCAACTTCGTTGAATTGTTTCTTATTGATTTGGCAGCATCTTTTCTGTTAAACAGGGCTGTTATTAAAAGTTAATATTAGAGAAAAAGTGAAAAATATTGAAATAATGGTGGGTATATGGAATTCGTAGAACAAATGCAATTGTGCACCGAATTCTATGAGAATTGATGCAATTCTGTATAACTGTGTGAGTGGCTCCAAGGTTTTTGGAGTACAGGTAATAGCAATAATACCTCATTAGTTAACAAAAAACATGCGTTCATTTGTATGTTTTACGAAAATGAAGCCAAGTTAAAAATGCAAATTCCCTATGAATTCTGCATCGTTTTTGTTGATTAGTTTAACCGAATTCCACAAATATGACAAAAAGACAAACAAAATAATTGGGCAGGTGGACATTTCAATACCATCCGCCTAATACAGTCCACCTTTTATATTTGTTACAAAATACCAAAAATTAAAGCTCGTTAGTATCTAAAAGACTTATTTTTCATAGGCGGGTGGTTTGTGGGTGGGCCGATAAGGTTCGAATTCAGAAAAAATACATTTTTGTGAAAAATCTACTACACTGTATCAATTAATTTTTTTTATGATATACTAATAGCAGAGCTTTTTTCACGTTTAGTCCATCTAAAAACAGAAAAAATGCATAAGGACAAAAATGCAAAACAGAAAAATTCCATAAATGACATCCACCTTTTAAGCTCTGGCTCTGAACGGAGTATATCAAAGCTTTAGGGAGGATTAAATTTAAGGAGGATTAACCGCGTCAGGTTCGTTTTATGAATCGAACAAATTTATAATTTGTTATATTGTTTTAGAATCGTTCAAGACATTCAACGTACTGAACTTTATAAAATTGCGATTTGTAGACTGGGCGTAAACAAATACATGGACTTGACCAAATTTAGATAATGACTCAAACGAAAAATCATTTTGAATCAATTTAATATAATAAAAAACTGATCCGTCCCAAAACCTTATTAGAAGTGATTGGTAGGGTATAGCAATTCAGTTCTGTATTGTCAGCGTATCAGTACTGCAAAAAAGTTGATCTTTCTTTCACAGGGACAAACTATAGATAAATATTCAATTAATTATTCAAAGGTGATTAAGCAAAAAAAAAATTCGAATCATAATTTAACAGAGTATTAAAAGTTATGTAAAGTATGTATTAAAAAAATCAGCAGTTTGAATAATCTTGCAACGCGTGTTCATGCACACACGACTATAAGAGATGAAAGTTGCGAGCAAATGTGGCACATTTACACAATTTCTGCCAAACAAATGTAGTGTTGCGTATACCTTCATATCACAAGTAAATATTGCGAAAAACCAATGTGAGCTCAAGAATATTAATACGTAAACAAAAGTAAATTTTTTTTACTTAACAATAGAAAAAATGCAAAAGAACCAAAAGCCAGAAAGAGTAAAATAAGGGAGAACTATATGACAACAGCGTTCAAGAAATTTTTCAAAATAAAAAGCAGTGGGAGGTTCTCTCATGAACTTTTAGTGTTCCTTTGAGCCATAACAGTAGTAGCACTGTTAATTCGCAGCAATCTTACTGCCAGCTCCGTCATTCTCGTTATTTGTACGTGCAACAAATCTGAAAGGTAATCACGCAGCTAAAGGTTAACTTTCTCCTGTGTATTCAGCGCGTTTTGTCAAACAACTGAATTCAGAAAGGAAAGATAAATTTTTCATCCGTGATTACCCCCCTGTTAAAGGATTCTAAAGATGACATCACGCTGTATCGATTTTTGCAAAGCGAGGGCGTATGCGATTCGATTTCGCACACACATAAGTAAGTGCATATGCACATAAAATATATCAAAGATTAGTAGGTAGCTAGGGTGCTTTGTTTTCTTTTCGTCGTTTTTATAAACTCGCATTAAAGATTTCTAAACTTTACATTCACCAAATGCTATGTTAAATTTCGGTGAAAATTTTCTGTACGAAAATAGATTTTTTTTTTTAATTAAAAAAAATGATTGAGGATAATACTATCGGAAACAAGCTTTGTGCAATAAATATATAGAGCGACTTATGCAATAATACATGTATGATGTGTGCATGGCACAGCATATTCGCTTAAAAACGCAGAATTCTATGTTTTTGTTTTGTAAAAATGCGATTCGATACAGTGACAAGTCATATATAGTATCCTATAACATAATGAGAAATAATGAAAAAGAAAGAGAGAGAAGCAATCAAATGATTTCGAATCAATGGCGCTACTAATGTTATTCATAGCAGAACCGCAAAACGTCCGTGGCAATCTCCTGAATTGAATTTTGAACAAAATATTGGAACATCTTGTCGTTTAGTTGTGTCTGGTAGTAGTTGGATCTAGCGTGATCTCAATTGTTTAAAACATAGAATCTTAATTACATGAAATCTAAGAACATGAACAGCATAAAAATTGCAAACTTTTCTTTTATTAGTTAGAGAAAAAATTATCAATAACACGACTGGAAACGGGTACTCAGCGAATTCTTTTTCAGATGTATAATGGTTTTTATAACGGCTTAGTACAACTTCATTCGTTTTATTCAAGAAGAAGAAGAAGGTGGGTTATTTATGCGCAAACGTACGCAACTATTTATTTATAATTTACTTTTTCCATGGTAAGCAGCGTGACGCCCAGCAAACCTCAGCATTTTCAATATTTGCTTCATGCGTCAAATGAAATTTCACGGCACAATGCATGCATTTCCCTTCCGTTTATAACTCATTTTGCTTTTTAAATCTCCTTATCGAATTTAAAGGTCCTCTCTTCTTTAGAACAAATTATTTAGTACAACTGCTTGTCGGCATAAACAATTCGACCCTTTTTCTGTTCTATATGACGCATATATTCTTTTATCTATCCCCCCACCCCTCCCCGTCCGAGAAAGTGATTGATTTTTTAACTTTCGCATTCGGTCCTTCATACACATCCAATACACCTTCGTTGGATAAATGTAAATGTATGCTATAGAAATCTCATATGACGAAACAGAACCCGCTCCTCGTTGTATTATTAACAATGTTTTCTTTAACTAAAGCAAAGAGAAAGCGGTGAAAACTCCATTGTTACTTGTTCTCTGTTCTCTTATTGGTAAAGACTTGAACACTGGACGGAACGGATGCATTTGCTCGTGTGATGCAGTAGTGCAGTATATTAAGCAAGCACA
Organism: Glossina austeni; assembly: GCA_000688735.1. Lineage (NCBI taxonomy): Eukaryota > Metazoa > Arthropoda > Insecta > Diptera > Glossinidae > Glossina > Glossina austeni. Next base: position 117,905 of record KK502530.1, on the reverse strand, counting down.
AAAAGAAGTTTGCGTTCCATTTCTCGAGTAGAAGACAATTTTAATTATTTTTCGTAAGATAACAATATATTTCATATTATGATATTTACAATAGAGTGCAGCAATAATAAGCAATATTTGGTATTATCGCACCCGTATATATAGCGTACCTTCAAGTATTAAACATATGATTTTGCTTTGTTTACATAAACACCATTCTTTTGCTTGTCAATGCAAATGCATGCAACAAAATCAAAAGTTTCCCATTTATATCATTGCTGCGGTGTTGCAATGTAACCAACTATATGTATGTAAACACATTCAACCGATTCATATTTTCACATTTGAATGCATGATGCACGAAGCAGAGGCATTCAATCTGTTCAGATCTTTACTTGATTGAATATGTCACAAGTAGACAAACAATTAATATATGAAGATATTACCTTATATATGTGTATATACATATATATTACCCTAGATACCGGTGTATTACACACCACAATGAAAACAAAACAAATGTGTTTCTATTGTTAAATATATATGTACATTTATATGCATATAGATAGAGGGCTATTTATATATGTAAATAAATACAAGCATTCATATTTTTTTTGTTTTATTTTGTTACTATCTCTTTGTACTGGTATTCGCGGTTGTTGGCGCGGTCGCGTTTAACGTGAACACTTTGTTTGTTGCTCGAGGGTTGACTGACTATACCTCACCGTTTGGTCGGTAAATTATAGTAAGAGAGGCAGTAGGGTGATGTTTTGCTTGCATATTAATGAAGGTGTTAGTGGGTTATTTACTCATTTGTACAAACAACATCGATAATTAGATATATATATATATATGTCTGTAAACCAAACAAAAGCTTAATATTGCAAATTTTTTTTTTTCGGCGAATGCTTACATCGAGTTAATTTAATAATTCTTGCTAAACGACAACCATTCTCTGATTATATTTCAAAAAAGTTTTATAATTTTCTTATTCAACGAAATTAAGAGAAATAAAATATTTTCCACACATAATTTATTCCATCATTTCGATCGATACAAATTATAGTAAATAAGATTTAAATATTAAATAGAATAGAAAAAAACATTTCAAATTCCTTATGATATTGTATCTTGAAGTAAAATTTTACGCCAATTGGGGATTATTTATGTCTATCAGTGATTTTTACTTTTTTTTTTTTAATGCGTATATGCTCTCAAAATAGCGATCGTTCAAAATCTATGCCGTTGCTCCATTTTATATAAAATCTGCGACTGTTCCCAAACCTGCTTTTACCTTTCTCTACATATAACCCTCTAACCCGACTAGTATTATGCTTGCACGTATAAAACAACCTCTGACTGGCATATATACGCGACTATCACCCAAAACTACTCACTTACTACTTACCGGGCAATATTTAGCAGCAGAGTATAGATAGGCGGACGTAACAAAGTGGAGCGACTACGCACACAATATCGAGGCCTATTTGTTTTTTCCATATTTCTGCTAAATATGGATATTGTTGACTATTTGAACTTGAGCAAGTGATCGACGACCTAACGGCTTCATTCTTCATTCATTGGTCTTCGGTGCATATTAACTTAACGGTGATCTAAGAGCTTGGTTAAGATTCAGCCAAACGATCTAACCAAACGCATAGACTTGTTCTTCGGTGCTAGAATTTGTAAATTGCGATATACTTAGTGTAACAAAGAAAAATTTCCATTAATAGTCGAAAGCAAAACTAACATGCGCGCTGAGGTTAAGTAACAGTGAAGAAAACAAGAAAATGTTTGGCAAGAATGGAAAAAATTTCATAAAATATTATATTTACAAACAAGAAAATCCATTAAAAGTCCATATAATTATGTCGAGAGCATGTACTTCTATTGCACCCTGTTATACCAATTCGACCAATTTGACCAGTTTGACTCTTGCCTGGCTGTTATAGCCTATACTGTGTGTGGTACAAGGGTATATTAAATTTGAAAGGATGTAGAAGAACTTGCGACAGACACACCAAATAATAATAATTATTAAAATAATTTTCCGTCCTCCTTGTTTTCTTGTGCTCAACGTAAAGGCCGCAATTTTTGAGATATTTTGATGAAGTCTGGTACACCGACATACTTTGGCCCAAGAACGGACGGTTATTGAAAATGTTTGGGATCGGATTCCTTTTTCGATAACTCCCATATAATGCTTCATTTCCACAAGTCGTTCTATGAATAACTTTAGGATATTTAATGATGGACCGTGGCCCACTACAACCACAACGTTTTTACTTGTTATAAATGTGTATAGTGTTCAAATTTTTTCTGCTTCTTCCCGGATAACATGAGCTTTAGAAGGTTTTTGCCCCTACAATTTTGTAAATGACTTTTAATCCATTTTCCATGTTAGTCTTAATCAGCAAAGGACTTAATTAATTCATCAATTCCTCTGTGTCCGTCTCATTTGTATTTATCCGACTTGAGAAAACTAATCTGTAGTTTTACTTATGATTTTATTGATAGTTGACATTTTCTCTAAGGCGAATAGATCTTTTTATTTTTTGCTTTTTACATTTTTTTTTATACCTTACACTACTTATGCTACAAAAGTGTATGAAATTTATGCGAATGTATGCACTACCCAGAAGGACTTACGATGGATCCATTTTTTAATGTATCGAAAGTGACTTTAAATCGATCCATGCTTGTCTGTCCGTCTTTCTTTTTCTTGTGCTCAATCTACGCGTCGTAATGTTTCAGATATTTCGATGAAATTTGGCACACAGTGTTTTGGCTTAAAGAGCAGCACGATTGAAAAAGATTCGGATCGAATCGCTTTTCGCCTTTGACAAGTCGTTATATGAGCAACCGTAGGGGGGATAGGCCATGACCCACTGTAATGGGTTTTACTTGATCAAAAATTTCGAAAGTTTAAAAATATTAAGAACTCGCCTTAAATTGTTTTGTTTTGTTTTTATTTTAATGCATAATTAATTTAATGTTTATTAAAGCCTTCATAAAACTTGAAAGCTACAAGAGGAAAATTTTCTTGCGTTATGAATTTCACTGTACTTCTGCGTACATATCCGTATGTAATGCCACCAACAACAACATATTAACATCAAAGGCGAACACAACAAAGTGAAATTAGATCTTATGATGAACAATACAATATCTTTGAGGTATGCATACGTACATATATCTCATAAAAGAAAATTGAATATAATTAGAGGAACAAAGGGCTGACAATCATTATTCAAAGGTGAATGTATGCATGAAATTGAGTTATACGGTACTAGCGCAAATAAACAGTTCAAAGCATATAAGAAAGTTTGCGGCGAACTTTAGGTGCCCATCAGTGGTATTGCTGTTTTTTTTTTTTCTTTTTTTTTTTTAAGTTTGTGAACGTGCATTGATCCAGCAGTGACAATACTTTTACACACACATCCGATTTTGTACTCATATCAAATCTCAGATTAATAACTGCTATCGCTCGGAGATTATTGACACAAAATAAGCTCGAATATTGGATCTTTTAGTGTATGTTGATATGCAATTGCGCTCCTTTTGAATCGTGATTTATGGAATTCAAGTAAATAAAGATATGCTTTACTATCATGTGGCTATCCTCAAATCAGGCGTTATTACAAACGGACAGAGAAATATGTTTCAATCAGCTGAGATTTCCTTCCTTGATAAGAACAATTGTGTAACTGGTGGAGGCTCTTATGCACGTTTCTGTCTGTTTCCAACTGAATAGCAAATTAGTGTGTGTCCATTTTTTCATGGTGAGTAGGAAAATTAAAGAAAAAAAGTAGAAAAAAATACGAGATAACAGCTACTTGTTGCTTTGTTATCTTCTATGCCCTTGCTATTAATAGAGCAAACGTATGTCTTGTCGTTTCGCTCTTATGTGGGTTGAAAGATAGAAGAACAATAAGTGTAACGGTTAATATTAACAATTATATACATATGTACGGTGTTTAGCGAGAAAAGCGATTGCAATAAATGCTCCAGACTGTTCGTACGAGCAAAAAAAAATTATATTCATGCAAAGGGAAAATGTTACTAAACAAATATTAGAAATTGAATGCAATCTATGTACAGTAGTCCTCCTACAACGCGCTAGATTGTTTCCGCGTTATAGGAAAACGCATTATAAGGGTATTCCCGTACCTCGTATAACGCGTTACGTATAAATGGTTCATCACATTTAACTTTTCTCGCTGCAGTGGGTTTAAATCGAATGTTAAGAAAAAGCTATGTTATGAAAGAAATATTTATGTTTTATTAAAATCAAACTAAACTAAGAACATTTCAAATAAATTTAATTTTATAATAACAAAACTGACACACGTGCAAAGCTACGCGAAGCTTATTATGAACTGTACAAATCATTATAAATTTTACAGTACAGAAATATGTATGTGGAAAATTCCCGCGTTATATGGGGGAATGCCCGTGTTATACGGGGGATTGAAATCGCACAATAAGAAAAGGCGTTATAAGGTTACCGGATTATAGGGAGGATTACTGTATGTTTCACTTATTGATTGATTATTTCTTGTTTATTAGTTTTGGAGTAACCTTTTTCTTAATTATTCGAAACTCAGGTACAGTACGGGAATTTAGCTGAATTAAACAGTAGTGAGAAGCATAGATTTATTGCGGTTAATCTATGTAGTTATAACTAAAGATAAAATAAACAGTTGCTTAAATAAAGAGAGAGACATTTTAGAATAAAAGATTTGTTTATAAAGAGAGAAATATATATATATATATATATGTATACATATATACCTATAGAGAGACAGCATATTACAGCATATTAGCATCAAAAAGCTACCGATAATAATAATAATTTGTTTGAGAGAAAATGAAGACCAATCGTTTATTTGGCTTTTTTCATATTCCTCTAACGTCCACTTAACAGAGACCAATCTGACTGGTCGCTATACTTTTAATTCGCAATTTCCTAAAATAAAACGTTAAGCAAAATTACTTAACAGCTAGAAAAATGTATATTTTATGAAATTAAATAGAAACAAGTCAAAAAAAATTTTAGCAGGACACGGCCGACCATTAAATACCCTGCACTGCTTTGCTCAATTTGGTTGTTCATACAACGACTTTTCAAAGTAAAATGTTATATGGGAAGTAGTCGGAAAAGAGGCCCGACCCGAAACATTTTCAATAGCGTTCGTCCTTCAGCGAAAACATGTCGGTGTACCAAAAAATTATCAAAATACCTTAAAAATTGTGACCTGTAGGTTGAACACAAGGCAAGAAGACGAACGGACAAACAGAAGGGCAGAGTTCCCCCTAGTCCTTATAAATGTTGCATACCCTTGCATACAGCACAAGTGGTGTAGGGTATCAAAAATCTATCAAAAATTAAGCACACTATACTTTTCAAAGATTTTCGACATAGAGCAAATTCATATTTGTGGCTGTCGTGATACCGTTGATACCCCAAATTGGAAATCCAGTGCATTTGCAAATAACACAATCTGGAAGGTGTACACAGTCACCACAATCTTAACACATCGACGTCTATCGGCGTTTTAAAGCTGCTTAAGCTTTTAATTTAATATAAACAGGATTTTACTCTAAACTATGCGATGGTTCCAATAGACATTTGAGACAAATATCGTGCATTTTTAAGAATTTATCTGCGAAACTAGGGCCAGACAACACATGAAGAGAAAATTATCAGTTCTCATACGGCAATTTTACATGATGGAAAATGCTTGATGATGCATTAAAGCACAATTAAATTCTCTCGAACTTGGACCACGATCCCGACTGAAACATTTAATCCATATTGCGCGAGTAACTAACGGAATCATAAAACTAGTATAACCTCTGTTCTAGCGGTGAGCACGAAAATAAGCAGTCGCACAAGGAAATGTACACAAATACATATAAGAAAATTAAGAAACGTATATACAAACACACATTTTGTATATACTCGCAAATATCTGAACATTCGATTCGTAAATACGGCAAAGATGTAGAAACTAGAAATAACATAGAAAACGAGACAAATTAAATTTATCTAATTAAATTCCCACGAGAAGAAGAAAAAGGAAAAAAAAAACGCACACAAAAATAAAGCAAATAGGGCAGACTAAGAACTATGTATTAATATATATGTATATATAGACGTTGTGGTCACATATAAGAAGTCGGCAATTTTTACTGAAAATCAATAAGAACACATGATATATTTTTGCTTTATTTTTAAAGCCACCACTAAAAGAGGAAGGGGTATATTAATTTTGTCAACACGTTTGCAACACCCAGCCGAAAAATAGAGAGACGCTATAAAGTATATGTATGCCCGAGTCGAATCAAATTGCGAATCGAATCAAATATATTGACTTGTTCGTCTAGCTGCCCATCTGTGTAATATAATAATTTCGCAAAACTTAACAAAACGCCTTCAAATTGGACAAAAACCTTGGAATTTCTTAGACATGCGCTGATATTGAAAATGGGTCAAATCGATCAGAGCACAAATCGGCAGGATATTGCGAGAAAAATTTCCACGCACATTCCATAGATGATCCTACAATAACTAAAAAAAAATGGAAAAAATCGGCTACGCCCCCCCCATATTGTAGGACAGTAAAATTTTATTTTCTCTTTAGAACGTCTGCAATATGCAAAAGAAATTCCCAGGGCCCGAGTAAAAATAAATATATTCTTGATCGGTATCGTATGTACGATAAGCATTTGTATGATAAGCAAAAGTTAAGATATCGGGTTTAAATTTGCCCAAACCATTCAAATTTTGTTGTACGAAGGTTGGCATTGAAAATGGCCAATATCGTTCAAAGACCACGCCCACAGAACAACTTAAACTGAGAATACGTTAAAATTGCATTTTTTTTTCCGCCACTTTTTGTCCCTGGGCATGACAATACTTGCACAAACATGGAAAAATCGGCCGCGCCTGTCCAATATTGTATAGAATGATAGTTTTTCTTTAAAGAAAGAGCGATGGGTATAAAGGATTCGGCTACAACCGAACATCATTTTCTTACACTGTTTTTATTTCCAACACGCCATGTGAAAAATCTTTTTTGTTAAAATTGTCGGAAAATACATTAAAAGTAAAAAGTAATGTATGTGCGTATTTGCAGCTGTAGTTGGGCAATTCGTATGCATGTATATGATCGAAATAATGCATTAAAAATGTACAATTCGATAAATATTTAACTGTATTCAAGAATTTTAATTAACAGAAATTACGTACGGAAAACGTTCGAGGAAATCGAATGCGCAGCATTCTTCAAATATCAAGTTCAATATTTGTACTTTCCAATGAGTATTTGAATTGTCTTCGTGAAGCCCATTTAAAGAAAATTAAGTTGCTTTTCCAAAATAAAGCATCGACGTATGGTAGCTTAGAAAGTCGATATTAAAACAAAAGGTACATTATTCGCGTGCAGGCTTCACCCAGTGAGCAAGCTTTGCCAGACTGCAGCATCGTTTGACCCATACATCCATTGATATATTATGGCCATTCGGCCATGACTTTCATGACTTTCATACTATTGATCGCAGTATTAATAGCGTGTTTGATCGGCACGAACTCTTTTTGAGCTCCCCGTTATTATGGTGTATGAATTTTTCACTTCCAGTGCGATATGATCCGAGAGTTTGCTATTTTTCGTTTTGAAAAGTCGAAAATCTTTGCAAGTATCTCCACTTCAAGCCGTATGCCATATGACACCTAATTTCTTTGATTGTAGACGCTTGTACACGAGCTTCAAATGCTTAAAAATGGTTGTCGGCTACATTAACAATGATTTTGCAATATCACCTTGCACCTAAGACGAACACTCTTTAAGTAATGCTTCCAATATCTCATACTTGGCTCTACATTCCTTATCTTCGGATCATGTCGAAATAAGAGCTCAAGTTCGCTCAAGGTCATCGAAGCAGCATTACCAATCAGCATCATTCCAAGCAACCGTTTTGTGCGGATGGGTAGCTGAATACGCTACTAGCAACCCAGTGGTCGTGGACTTGGACCCCAAGTACGGTAGATCTTACTTTGGTCGCAGCTATAGCTACAGTGGGCGCTTAGTCGGTGAAAGTGCAATATTTACCGATTGGGCGCACATCCACTCAGCTGCGACCGTCCTTCTTTCTATCTTTTTTTCCTTCGTCACTTCTTTATGACTGTTACCGTGTTAGACGAATAGAGGAACAAAGGAAAATTAAATCCCTTTTGTTTGCATATAACTCGAGCCATTCAAGGCACTACAAAAGTATGTTTTGCTCACTAGTCTTACGAGACAAGGTAAAGACCAAAGATATTATTTTCGTATGAAAGAACCAGAGTATTATGGCGGGATAATATGGCATTAGTTAGGCTCCGTTTTCCATTCAATTCCCACCTCATTTAAAAAAGTAGGACGATCAATTAAGGATAATAGATTTTTTAAAAGCTACACCTCGTCTATGTTTTTCTTTTTTTTAATTAGCCTTTGTATTCAGTGTTGTTTGTCTAGCTAAAGCAGAAAAACACACAGTTGCACAACATATAAAAATTACTTAAATTTATTACAAATTAATCTATTCAGGCTACTTTTCGTGCAGGAGGAATAGAGCTCGTATTTGGTTAAATGACCTCGTAAGTTAGGGAAATCACCCCTTTGGGGTAAAAAGAACACACCCGCTGCTCCCAAAAGACTCTTGTATGCATAAAAATGAACTTGCGAATGCGGTTTGTATGGGAAAGATGGGTAAACGCTTAGCTAAAGGTCCAGAATTGAATTTTTACCACCAGAGGCAGTCATTTGCATGAAATCATGAAATAAAAATGGCGTGAAATAATAACTGAACTAAAAAAAAATTCATATCGATTTTTTATCTTCTTTTCATTTTAAATAAAAGAACAAAAACTTTCACTTGACATCGACAACTGAAATCCGAATGAATATCGACGCCTGTGCAATCTTCCTCCATTTACAAAACGTTTCCATAAAATTAGCAAACTCGACTTTGAATTACGTTAGTCGTATGCCACGGAACTCTTATTTTTCTATCTCTCTCGCAGATCAACGCTACATAAGAATAACTATTAGAATTATAAATTATTCAAATTTTTTAATTGACGTGTTGAAAAGGCGTTTGAGTATGTGTACGTTTGTTTAATGCATTAGTTCTTTTAACGTTTTTCTTAATAATTTCATCTTATTCTATGGAAAGTATATAGAGAGTGAAAAAAAGTATTATAAATTATATTACATAAGTAACGAGTTTCACGAGTCAATTTAATGACTGTAGATGAGTTTGCTGATACCAGGTATTGAAGTTACAAAATAATTGAATCGTATATTAGAATGATTTTAGAAAACATATTTTTCAGGTTTTTTTTTTGGATCAATCACTATTCGTGTAACACGATTGCAAAACAGAAAGAGATAGATAGGAACACAAGAGATGACTGCAGCGCTCTATCGATAAGTGTTATGCCCTCGTCGATTGAGCCCTTCCTACAGCTACGACATATCCATCATCACACACAAAATCCGTTCTAATCCGTTCAAAAGACGACTTTATTGAAATAGCAAATTCCAGTGCACTACCTAGGCTGGAAAGATTCATCCTTTACTGATCTTCTGTCAAATGTGTACAGTAATGCGACGTGTCGCAGCTGAGTGAAATTTCTGTAAGCGAAGTATTGCTTGCTGCATCAGGAAACGCTTTTTGCGAATAGATAATAAATAAATAGTAGGAGATTTTCTGCGCAATTTTTGCTCACCGCGTCAAAGCGTGAAAACATTCAAAATGCTACGCGTTCTTTCAATATCGTACAAGTTGACATTTTGACGATAGCTAATCGCATTTGTATTAATTTTGATCGTTTTGAATCTTTTATGAATTCGGGCAATGTTTTCAGGGCATTCTCTGTAATCACAACTTTCGATATGTTGGTGTTCATTTACGTCTTCACGGCCTTCGTTAAAGTGCATGTACCGTTCGCGACCGTTCAATACGTCAGCATAGACTTAATTCATTAATTGAACATTGCGCTAAAATTGATTTCAAGTCTAGAATATTGACTTTTTCTCGATATTAATTTTTTCGCCGATGCAGCGAACACACTCACACCTACAACGCTATAACTCGGCTTGTACACGGATTCTACGGTTGCCATGCGCGTTTGGTATCATTAAATGAAAGAATTGCGCTATCCAATGATGGCGCCAAATACGCGATACGGTCAAACTAGAATATGCTATTTTAAGGCTTTTAAAAAATTTACTTTTCGATATGTAATTACATGTTAGTTCCCTTACGTTTGTCAATTCATTTAATCAATTGATTTTTATACCGATCATCCAAGGATGACGGAAGGACATATTCATTTTGTCAAAATGTTTGCAACGCCCAGAAGGAAGTCCCAAAGATCGCACAAAGTATGTATGTTCACAATCAGCATCAAATTCTAAATCGATTTAAGCATGTCCGTCTGTCCGTTTGTTTAATGTGTTTTTGAAACATACTCCTAGCCGTAAATATGTAGCTATCGATTTTGAATGTGGCAGAAACATTGGAAGTTTTTTCATGCACTTTGGTATTGAAAATGGGTGAAATCGGTCAAAGGGCACATCCGCAGCACTACGTAAACTGAGACCACCTGTGTTTTTCAGAACAAAATAATAAATTGGTTTTTTGTTCATTACTCATAAACTAGAGCAGATAAATGTGCAAAAATTTGAACGCACTTTCTGTAGCCGATACTGTAGTACCTGTAGAAAAATGGAAAAATATTACTACGCCTACCCAAATATAATAGTATGTTGAAATTTAATTTTTTTTTTCAATAACCTAATAACGCCCAGAAACAAGCTTCAAAGCCTTTATAAAGTATACAAAACCTTGGCCACTTCCAAATTTGGAAAGTACCTAGGCATGACTGCTTGTTCGTCTATCCTTCTGGTAAACATTCTTCCGTTAGCGAAAATGAAGATATGAATTTGCAAAACAATTTGGTTTTCACAGGACACGCCTACAACGCCCGTCGGACAAAAACTTTTATTTTGAAAATGGAAAAAATCAATCGCATCCATCTATTATTATAGAGCAAGAAAATTTTGCTCTATCCCTTTTTTTAGCTTTTTTTAGGATAACGGTGATGGGTATAAAAGATTCGGTCACGACCGAATGTAGTTTTTTACTTGTTCTTCTCTGACTTTCAAGAAAATCACATATTGAATAATTACTTTTATTAGCGTCAATTTTTTATGCCATAAATTCTTAACACTTCTTTTCAATAAATGAATTTTGAATTGCAAAAGCAAAGAGACGAAGCGAAAACAACAGTTTAAAGGAGTATTTTATTTATTTGCAAATAATTGTAATACTTTACATTAAAATGTTTTGTTGATTTTCATAATTTGAAATAAGAAAACTGTGTATTCACCTTGATCGTTAATCTGCCATTTGAACTGGTTTTTATTACTTGCGCACCCGTACAATGGAATTCCATTTTAATTTTAAATTTAAAAATTATCCTAACACATATTGTAAGCAAATTTTGTTCCCATAATTTAACAAAGATGGAAATCTGAATCATTAGCCCTTTTGTGGCCAACCTTACGTTGGTTGCGGGCAACTTTTGCTAATTAAAATTAAATAAGATTTTTCATTCAACTGCTAGCTAAAGCGCAAACAACAAATTCTTGTTTTAAGTATTTATAAAAAATTAAAACGTATCAAAAAGTAGCCAATAGTCGAGCAAAAAAAAACAAAATTTTAATTTCACGAAAGCTTAATTTTTTTATTGGCTCTGTGCTAGACTCGTTTTGCGTCATCCAAAAATGCCCACCACAGTTCACATTGACGTACATACATTCACGATTAAGGCGGGATTCGCTATCAAATTAAAAACACGGGCCTGTGCGTAAGCCTGTGCGTTACCTATTTTTGGAAAGTCACGGTAATAAAAACTGCAACTGTAGTGGAAGGTGTAAACGTGATATATACGTTATTTGATCTCCTCAGATAAGGTTTAATAGTCAACGTGACCAACTCAAAACCAACTCACACTTTAAACAAACGAAAACACTACAGCGGAACGTGGCCCACCATTAAATACCCTACATCATCCTATAGTTATTCATAAACGGCATTAGACGGGAAGTGGACGAAAAAATGGTCTGATTCGAACCATTTTCAATAGCGTTTGTTCTTTAAAAAAAGTATGTCGGTGTATCAAATTACATCAAAATATTTCAAAAATTACCGCCTGCAAATTGGACACAAGAAGCCAAGACGGACAGACGGGAAATAATAATGAATCAATCGGTATAATGAAAGGTGGGTCTAACTCAAGTCCTTCGGGATGTTACATACATACGCGTAGACTTAATAGACGTATGGTACCACAGATGGTGTAGGATATAGGAGTTATAGCTCAGAATTCATAGCCGAGATAGTTTGTTGTTTTACGAAAATCATCTAACACTTCAGCGAAAAAGGGAAAGGATAGGATTGACCTTAAGTTCTATTCAAACATCTGTAAAAGTATTAAAGGATCACTTTCAAGTTGTGCTCAGGTATTGACATAACGTTTCGATTCCATATCTTAACAGCCAGAAAGGGAAACGTTGAATTTTTGATAACTCGGTGTGCATGTATTGGAACTTACGAATGGAATGTTGTGCACGATAAGTTGTTGTTGTGAATGATAGGCGTGATGTTTAAAGTATTTCATATCTTACTAACGCCAACTGTAACTATAAGAAAGTAAACGAAGCAGTAAGCAGACGAACTAGTGGTATATATATATATATATATATATATATGCAAGCAATTCTCTTGCTTCTAATACGTAATTGGTATGTACGACATGCCAACCGAACGCCAACACTATTGCCCATTAGAGTAAAACATTAACTCTTGTAAATTATACACAAACGTTAATGAAACCTACAAGTGGAAACAAATCGAAAAACTTAATTCTCAGAATTAACAAAAATAATAAGTGCATCTTTAGCGTCATAAAGGCTTCGTGGAATCAATAAGTTAAGCTCTTTTACTCATATTTCTTGTTTTAAAAACGTCTAAGAAATATATATTTCTTCTCAAATATATCAAAACAAAACGACTTGTATAAGCAGTGATGTGAAATTTTTTTAAAGTTATGCTGAGTCATAAACAAAGCACATTATGTGAAGTGTTTATATAAACAAATATTGTAAATGAAAAAAGATAGGGGTAAACAAACAAGCGAAATAGGTTTGAACAGTCAGCCGTTCAAATCAGGTTTCTGTATTTGGAAATAAAAAATAAAAACTTATGTTATAGATTCTTAATAACCCTGAAAGTGAGCTTTGCAATTGTATTAGAAACAGCTGGAAATTATTCACTTACTCAAACTCGGCAGTTTTTATACTTTAAATCAGAGGTTCCGACACACACATATATATATATATATATATATTTTTTTGAGCCATTGAGATCATGTCTCTATCATCTACATTTTCGAACTTCAGGCTACGAAATTCCTTTTGAAAAACGAATATAAATTTCAGTCGTTCGGATTTTAACGACGTAGGTATGGTATATGAAGGCATATCGATCAACGATAATTAAGAGCATCTGATGACCTTCTCCGAGATCTCTGAAGTAGAACTGCAAAATTAATACACATTGCTATCGTCCATCGCTTTTGCAAATACATTTGCTTGCGAAATATTTTAATTTGCTATGTACCCATTGCATCGCATTAATTTTTTCATTTATCAAAAATTTTCCCATTTTCACGATCAGCTCAGGTTCTCAGTCAAAGCTTATTTGTTTGTTAAAAATTTATTTATAGAAATATATTTGCAGAGAACACTTTTTGAAGTTCTTACTTATTGCTCAAATAAGGAAATTAAATCGCATTTTGCAACTTCTTCTTATTAATGTCATAACTTTTTTTAATTTAAGCCAAATAAACAAAAAATCTTGCTTTTATCTCATTATCAGTAAATTATCATACACGTAACAAGTACCAGCGAACGGACACTTACACTTGAAAGCACTTACCTACACAAACAAACTTTACAAAGATTGCTTAGCGAGCGCTTTTTACTTTTCCGTCGATTTTTTTGATAGAATACTGTTGTTGAACCGTTATCGGGATCTACAATGGTTTGTAGGCCATTGTTTGTCGTTGCATTTACGCTATTAGACGTAGCGCTTAATCCTGCTGTCGTATTAGTTGTAGGTGGGGTATCACTGTAGTGAAAGGTACCCATTGGGCTGGCATCAGTTGAATCCATGGACGCAACCGGATGTTTTAAATGATAAGTTTTCGAGGAATGATTGAAACGAGCGGCATATGCCGCATTATTTATCGTATTCGTAGTTGATGTATTTGCACTGATTGAGTTTGGCACAAAATATTCACTATTTTGTTCATTTCTGTGACGTACCGGCGCAGCGCGTGAAGTACGTAAATTAGGCCGATGAGAATTTGACGTGGATGACGACAATATCGAATTATTATTATTGCGAGTAAATGTTGTGTTGCTAACAACATCAAAGAGCTGACTGAGAAAGCTTTGTGTTTTGCGTTGGTGGTTATTCGGTAGCGAGCGGCTATTGTTATGATGAAAATGACTACGGCTATGGTTGTTTGTTATTGAGTTAGAATTGCTTTTGGCCTTCTGTAATCTAAAGTCTGAGCGTTGACTACCGCCGTTACCAACGTGGCGTACAAGCAATTCAGTCTCCGAGTCCGTGTCCTCCGTTTCTTCATCGAAATCTCTTAACTGCATTTCATTTACGCTCATACCGTAACAAATCTTATTTTACTTTGCCAGAAATTCAGTCTACGGTTGTGAAGTATTGGCCACCTATTATACGTAGTTGTTTTTCTTTTAAAAGAACTGATGCCAATACCACATTAAGCTTGAAACGAAGAATTTGGCAGTGCTTTTAGCATATACAAAACTTTTGGAAAATGTTTATACAGTAAATGTTAATCCGCTAAGGTTTTCCATCAATGGTGTTGTCACGATGTACTTTTTATATCGCATCCATAAAGCCCACAGTTGATTCCTTTCATAGACTTACAAAACAAATATTTTATTTTACAATTTATTACAAGGCAGTAATTGATTTAAATATTTTGCAATGCTCTAAAAGATGTCTCCCGTTTGCGATTAATTTTGGAATTTTTAATTAATTTTTGACATTTTAAACGACACATTTTCATCATAACTTTTCTCAAGTAACTTTCATAAGTTCCTCGTTCATTTACTCGACGTTTGTTCAATTTGCCCGTATTTTTACATTTTTCAATAATTGCTCAGTCGTTTGCTCATCTGTTAAATAATAATCAAGCATACACATATATAACAACCTTTTCAGATCGTCAGCTGTTTTTTATTATTGTTACAATTTGTTGTTGAAAGTTTTTCTCTAAGATGAAACGCTCTAATATGTGAAAGAGAAAATATTATATCAAATTATGAGCTAACTTACTTCTTCAAGTATATTTAATATGCGTTTTTCTTGGATGTTGCAGTATTATCGCAATATATTTAATATTCCATATTTTTCAAACATTACTTTGCTTTCACCAAAAGTATTATTAAAGAAAAAAAGAAAAATTCCAAATAAAAACGACAGAATTGCAACAGCTATGATAAAAAAAGCAATGCAAACTTTGGTTTGGCCCTACGGAATTGTACAGCTCGGAATGTACGACGCTATTGAAGTGGGCCAAATATTTAATAGGAAGAATGAAGCGAAAATAAGAGAATTTAAAACCGATTACCTCAGGAAGCATTTGACGTTAATAAGTAATATATGTCATTGTGCAGTGGTCAACCTGCTGGCTACTT
Organism: Glossina austeni; assembly: GCA_000688735.1. NCBI lineage: Eukaryota > Metazoa > Arthropoda > Insecta > Diptera > Glossinidae > Glossina > Glossina austeni. Next base: position 102,069 of record KK502530.1, on the reverse strand, counting down.
AACCAAATTCTTCGCCATGGCGAAATTTTATACGTTATACCAACCTTTCGTAACTCAAAATAGTTCGCCATTATGTATATGTCAACGGCGGGAGCAGTGAAAGACAGAGAAAATTTATCTAATTCGATTGTGTTATAAGCCGAACTCGAAACTTTGCCTACAGAAGAAAATTGTTCTCAAATTTTTTTTAAAGACACATTACATTTAACAAATGTTTATAAACTTTAGAAATATGCAATCGTGTAATCTATGATTTGTATGGTTTTCATTAGCGTGAATAACGGAATGGGTGCCTTTTTGTCTGCCATTTGTTTAAATCATCCTTAGTATCTCCTATTTCAAATATCAATTAAAGTGTTGGCTGGACGTTCTATAGCTTTTAAGTCGAATTTGCACTGCATATTTCGTAATCGAAAATTAGTTGAATGATGGCAAGAGTCAAACAATCATACTTTTTTATTATATACTTATAATAAATATAAAAATAAACAACAGGTATGAACGCAAATCTTGGACATCAACATAAACGGAATATTATATTATTTAAATAACATAAAACGGTTTTTAATTTTTTGGTGTAAGGTGCTTTTTATCATGTTTTTTGGTGCAAGTTGCTTCTTCTTCACTTTTCTACATTGTATAAACTCAAAGTAGAAGAATGTACACTACGCACATTCGAATTCCTGAAAAAATGCTTGGTTATTTGCAAATCAAAAGGAAAATTGCATTGAATTGCTCGAGTAATATTTTGAACTAATAATAATTGTTGTCATTACATTCCTATTGAAAATGAGCTAATTCGGTGAAAGCACATATCTACAATGCAATATAAACTGAGAATAGCTTTACCTTTTGGATTTTTGCTCGTTACGCATAAGCTAGAAGATACGCATGATGAAGATTTCCTCGCATATTCCGCAAGAATGAAAAAGTCGTTCATGCCCAGAGAATGATTATTTAGCGTTACTTTTCAAGAAACACATCACGGGGGTGAAAGATTCGGTCTCAGCCGAATATAATTTTCTTATTTGTTTAATTTGCTTACAAAATTGGACGCGATGGTAATAATGTATGTGCAATATGTATTCTTTTTACACCCATTTAAACCGAGGAAAATAACCAGGTGTCTTGGCGAAATTGAAAAAAAAAATTCTAAATAAACAAAAATTCTAAATAAGTATTTGCGAAAAAAAAATTTGGTATGTATAGTTTATCGATAGAAATTTGCGTAAAAATAATTATGTTTACACTACCTGGACTCCCTTCAGGGTTATCATGACGATCATTTGATATGTCTGCAATTTACAAGTGCTTAAGTGATACGCTTGTTTACATCAAATTAATTAGACGTAGGATGCGAACCGTTAAAACTTCGAATATTACAGGTTAAAGCAAATTATAAAAGATTCTAAGATATATTGACAGTATTATTTTCTTTAAGGAAAATCTTTGACTTTGAATCTTGCTGAAACTATCAGTAACAAAAGTAATTTTGCGAAAATCACTAGTCCAGCCAGTTCCGCTATACAGAAACTTTCGAAAGCCTCTATTAGAAAACTCAATGGCTGTTATCATTTCATAATAGCTAGAAATAGCGATCAGAGTTTACGATAAATAATTAAGACTGAGCAATTAGGAATGGGTTGACAATAAGGAAAAATTTGTATTCGCTTTAAGACGAATCTTTAATTTAAAGAAATTTAAGGAAATAATAAAAATGCCTGTGCGCAGTTTACCAATTTATGCTAATAAATAATTAAACGAAGCTTTTAAGAGCGGAACCGCCTTGATTTGTAGTTTCTTTTTAACTTTTCTTCTAATATTTTTTGTCATAATGCCTCAACCTATAGCAGTATAACTTAATTCAATGTCTCTTTCTTCCTTCTTGTTAGCACGACGAAATTGTTTTAATAAAAATACAAACGACCTCTTTGTCATCATATGGTGATTTACTTTAATCATATGGCTTTGTTTTGTTTTCTTAAATACATCACTCCTTTATTTGTCAACGCAAACCTATGCAGCAAAATTGAAATTTCCTAAAATGCAATGCGAGAAATGCGTTCAACTATACAAAAAACCATGCAAATTGACGAAAAATGGACGACGCAAATTAGTCACTGTGCTAACCCTTTATTTTTCTGTAAAGAGAAAAGTTTCAATAAAGAGATAGTAGATGATTACACTCAAAGTGGTCATTGTTGCCGTTTCTGTTTGAATAAACCTATTGTGAACATGAAGGGAGAAAACGAATAAGAAGGCACATTCACAACACGAACATGTTGAACATTCACAAACAAATTAAAAGAAAATTACCTTTGAGGAAAAACTCTTTTTAGGATAAGTGAAGACAAAACGAATATATCAATCTTAAAATATCTCATTCTTGATCCGAAAAAATTTTAGAGCATCTTCATGGAAAATTCTTCTTCTTCTGTATTCACGTTTTCGTTTATTCACAATAGTCTATTATAGAGATTTCGCTGCAGCTGGCACTACTTTTAATAATTGAATATTTTTTAATACAATAAAACTATATTTACAATAATTAATTATAACAAAATTGTTTCACCCGTAAATGTACAAAGTCTCCTTTGGCACAATTAGTTAAAAGAAGCGTAAATTAAAAGAACATAAGCGAATTAGAAAAAGAAACAATTCCTATGTTTTCTATTCACTCGACTCTTTGGGCAACATATATGTAGAAACGAAAAAATTAATGTTAGTTAATTATTTATTTATTTCATTTCATATTTTTCAATATTCGATGAATTTTAAAGCAATTCGAATGGAAAGCAATGGAAATGTTGGAAATACACATGATATCCCTGAACAGAGTAGAAAAAAATTAAAATGTAAGTAAATGTTTCCTTCTGTATTTCCCTATTGTAATTTTAAAAACAAGACATGGCAGCTCTTTAAGTTGTTCTGCTATAGCAAATTATCATATAAACAAACACACAGTACATATTTCATACGCCATAGCCTGAGAAAGTTAAACAAAGTGGAGAGCTGAAATTAAGCATCATGTAAAAATAACTGTATTTGTATGCGTATCTACAGTAACTGCCTTAACTTAAGGTTTATAATTCGTAAAAATGTTCGCTTTTGTTGCAGAAGCTATCGGGCTTACAACGCGTAGCTCAACGCAGCAATTTACTGAAAAAATAATGAAGGGCTATAAAATTACTGATAATGAACGTTCTAAGAAATATGGCATTGGCTCTAATTCTCTGCAGATGTTAAAAAATAAAGCAAAACTCAAGTTTCCTGTAAGTGTTCCATACATAGAAAATATAAGGAATTTTTGTTTATGTGTATTGCAATGTTATGAACGTGGGTGTGAAAATGACCTTGACTATGAAAAGAAAAGATTCAGGGCCGCGTAAAGTGTTGTATGTGTTCCAAGGTCATTTGCGCAAAAAACGGAGTCAAATTAGGGATACAAAAGGAGGTGGCATAGATATAATGTGTATTTGCTTCAACATTTTGCGCAGAACACCTGTTGGGTTTACCAAGGCTTGCTATGATAAACTGCAACCTAAAACATTGAATGTTTTTCCTATATTTAGTAAGAGCAAGTTTAAAAAACTAATTTAGATGAATTCTATTACTTATATTAGTCAAAGTTGGTCAAGTATAAAAATATTTACAAAAAATAGTATTAAGGAAAGTGGAAAAAATTTGAAGTATCTAATGAAACAACATTTAAAACACCAGGAATTTTTTGGAAAAAATTTCTAAATAGAATTACGGTATTGTGTACTTTATCTTTTGAGAAATCAAAAAAGAATAGAAATTGAATTTTTTTATTAATATATTTTATTTTAATGTATTTATATGTTCCATATATACTTTCTGTTTAATAACTTTTAATTTTAATTTTATTATTATTGTTATTATTACTAATTTAGGCAGAGAATAAATTCTGAGGTTAAGTCTTAATGCATATTTTTTAATTATATTTATACATTTCAAAGATTAAAGATGTGCGCATATATTTGGCTGCGGATGGCTGTGAGGTAACAGATGAAGACTACTTTTCTACTTTAGAGCCGCAAACTTTGTTCGTAGTGGCTGGTCCCGAAACCATTATAACAACAGGTATATTTTTGTATAGATTTTGTAATATTTCATTTTCATTAATCCTGTTTTTACGTTGGAATTTTTGCAGATGGTGAATTTCAGTTCGAACAACTTAAACAAAGGTCTCCTCTCTTACGTGTCGCAGATATTGTTCATGATTTTATGGAACAACATCCGGACAAATTTCTCAAGATGGTTTCGGATTATGAAAAGTTAAAGAAGCCTAAATTAGATCATTCCAAAGCGCATTTAAGTTTAAAAAGCGAAGATAGTGAATGGTTTCTTGGCCTAGAAGAAAGATGCCATACTAAGGAGGAAGCTCTCTCTCGACGAGCTCAAGATCGTGTTCGCGGTTATTATTATAAAACTAAAGATGAACTAACGCGGAACGTAATTTATCGCCAAAATTTAAAAGCTCGTCGCCTTATCGATGCTATATTGGAGAAATTTCGTTATCTGCTTATAGGTTGTGATTACTTTTCCATGATTTTTGATCGTGAATGCAATCGTAAGCACGAATTTCTCCAAAAACAACTTGGTGATGAAACAGACGCACGTGGTGTGGTGCCCAGCAAGAAGCTAAAGCAAATCATTAAAAATTATACTCTCAAAAATCAGATTCTTGACGAATGGACGGTTTCATTATGTTCCAATTTGGGCGATTTTTATTGTCAAGGACCTTTTTCGGATAGTACTAACAATTGCTCACTAAATCATACTATTAATCCTTACGCTTCTCGAGAAAATCTTATATTGTTCCAAGTTTGGAATCTGGATCATCAAATTGAATTGTCTCGCACCATTCTTCCTGCTTTACTGGAGAATGTTCGTTCCTTAATTACTGCGCCTAAACGCTTGTGTGACATACATAAACGACAATTAATTGATGTATCAGTACTGGAATATTTTTTGGAAATTTTCTCACTGAAAAATCTGAAATTGGTACACATTGTTTGTCACGAAAAAGTGCAAAGAACCAATAAATCAAACGGCCGTTTATTGTGTGAACAGTGCCATGAATATCAAATTGTTCAAGAGTTAATGGACGTGCAAGTAGATAAAGAAGCACCGAATTTTTAAAAAAGTCGAGCATTCTAAGAACATGTGAATTTAACTGTAAACTAAACGAATGCCCAATTTCCTGACTAATATCTATTCTAGAGTACCTGATTCAATAACTATGTATTAGTCAGACTTAGCTTAAATTTTTATCGTTGACAATTAAAAAAAATTGTGTGATGTTTATTGGGTAGATATATGCCAAAATGATAATTTATAGCTTCTCTCTGCCTTCCTTCCGTTCGGAGTTTATTATTACCCGCATTGTTTGTGTGCTTGGAAAGAAGTGCACCCTAAAACTGATTCTCTATATATTTTTTCCGATATACTAGAAGATTTCTAATAACAACTGAGAGTCGCCTCTGCTGGACAGTTTGTAAAATCCTTTTAAAAAAAAATTGCTTTGTATGTTCGCGGGTGTGGATGCTCCAGCACCCATTTTCATTGTGATGCAGAATGACGTGAATACTACATCATCCACATGTTAAGGGCAATTTTTATTAATCCATTTTTATACCCACCACTGTAAGATGGGAGTACATTCATTGTGTTTTTTTCCATAATATATGTCGCACCCAAAAGGAAGCTTCGGAGACCCTATAAAGTATATGTATTCTTGAACAGCGCGAAATCCTGAGTTGATTTAGTCATGTCGTCCGCCTGAGCGTCTGTGTAGTGTGTGTTGTTGGCATTCTCCTGGTTGCCAAAAGGAAGATATCAACTTCAAATTTGGTAGAAACATTGGAAGTTTCTGCACGTATTCTGGTGTCGAAAGTGAGCCAAATTGGTTAGAGCAGATGCGGGCAGTGGTGCGTAAACTGAACGCAACTCAGTTTTACTCAGAAAATATAAAAATTAGAAGGCCGATAATTTCCGCATTCACTTTACTCTCTAGGTCCAAAAATGGAAAACATCGGCCATGACCACACACACAAACCTACAAGTGATTAAGTTTTATTTTTTTCACTTTATTGATGTTTTATGTTTATTTATCATAAGGCAAACAAGACAAAACGTTTAGAACTACTTTGTATACTCCTCAAATGAAGAAGACACACTATCTGCTTAAAAATGGGTTAATTTCAAAATGAATGTGGTAAACACCGCGAATAATTTTTCCTTAATAATAGCATCGATATGGACAAGAACTTCGGGAGTAGAATGCGAAAAGCGTAGTGGTGGGTATGCGAGATTCGGCCCTAGTCGGATATAACTTTCTTACTGGTTATATCTCAATCTTAATATAAGAATAATAATAATCAGTTAAAGTTGCCGTAAATGTTACCGCATGCATTGTATGTATAAAATAATATTCTGAGTGCCTTCACAAAGTATATTTAATCGGATTTCGAATATCATAACTAATTTTAAAAGAATATGTTTATCTATTTTTGCAGCTCATGGAAATTGTTAGCGTCCGTGAACGTGTTAAAATAATTTTTTCTTTAATTTATTTTATTTATTATAAATATTATGACTATTTGCATTTACATTATTGGTTAATCGACGTCAAAGGTTACTGTTTACCCTCTTTAATTTGCATCTTTACCGGCTCTTCAAGTCTTAGCACAACTCAGTGAAAAAAGTTAACTAAAACAAAAAATTTAAATATTGTTTAAAATATATACACACACATATATATATATATATATATTAAAAAATACAAAAAAAAAAGAAAAATGATAAAGAAAGCCAGTAGAATCAACGTCACCGAATATTAACCAATAATTATATTATATTAAAAAAACATCATAGCTGAATTAGTGATTTCTCAGTTTGTAAATAGAATACACAGAATGGTGTGAAGATTGTTCAAAGCATTGAGTTGATTAAGCGGATTGTGTGTATACGATTTTCGGAAAATGCAACTTTAAAATCACAAGTGCAAATTTATGTACACTGCTAAGCATAACTAAGACATTAGATATAAGAACATTTATAAACATTTATGAACATAAACCGAACTCGCAAAGCGGTTTCGTATTTCTTGTAAGAAACCGCAATACAAAGTTCGCCATAGGTAAAAAAGTAAACGTCTACATCCTTTTTTAGTTTTGTAAGAAACTTTATTACACACACATTTCATTAATGATTAAATGTCGACTATAAAAGAAGCTCGTATTGAGAAATTTTTCTTAATATTATCGAGTTCAGAAAACTGAAAAAATGTAAAATTATTTTTCGCTACATCTGCGTCAAATTTCAAGCCTACTTGTGCAGTTGTCAAAGAAGTGCGCCTTTCAGTTCGACGTTATCTTTTTTCATCTTTTATCGGGATGAAACGATGTCTCTGAAGGCATTTTGGAACTAATTTGGGCGAATACGATGGTTGCGGGAAGATCGGAGAATGAGCTTCTGTTAAAAAGGCATCAAAGAACCAATTTAGTGCGAATGGTTTTTGAAAATCAATTGTATCCGTCCAGACAAAATGTGTTGTCGAAAAAGTATGTAAAAATCATGCTCTTTAAATTCGTAAGGAACCCGTAAATAACAAATGAAAAACTACGTTGAACCGAATTTTAAACAAACTTACTCAAAACGACTTACCATATGTAAGTATTAAAAGCAAGTAATGATGAACAAATTCTTCTTTCAATAAAATGAGTTGAGCATAAAAGAGATTAATAAAAACTCCCTGGTGGGAGGAAGTGAATATCGAGCTTATAAGTGGGTTAACAAAACAAACAAGGACAAATTGCAGTATCCGTGATTTATTGTGAAGGCTTTCTAAGTAAAGAAAATTTACATATTTTTATAGAAATTTATTTATATATATAGAAATATATTTAATTCTATCCTTAAACATATTTATGAAATAGAAATAATAAATGTAACAAGAAACAAGAATTTAAATTACGAGTATCGTAGATAATTAGTAGATTCCCACGTGGGAAGTGCAACACAGTCATCTAAATTGCATGTGGATGTTGAAATCTTCAGTTTCCCAAATTTTCGCTTTATAGTGAAGCGTTTTCGACTGTTGCCGTTCTCCTTAAATGCAATCTACTCTTACGCTTTGCCATTGAAATGCTTCAGCGGTCTCTTCAAGCATAAATAAAGACTTTACTTAGATTTTTGGAAAGCTAATTTACCTAAAAACCTTTGAATATATCAGCGCATCCTTCCACCTATTCATCTCACGATCGCATGGGTCACATTTGATTTCGCTTGGATCCACTGAAATTTCATACTGTGTCGTCAACCATTCTCCTACTCTATAAAAAGACACAAAACGTTCCTGCAATGCTTTGTCGACTATTTAATAATATTTTATTTGTGTTTCATATGATCAAATTTTTTATAACCTTATTCGACAGGTCCAAATCCAAAAATACATTTTTTTTTTTTTAAGTTTTATTTTACATTTTCCTTTTTGAAAGAAAATTTATTTAAACCGTTAGCCGTTTCGCTTGCATTTGAATTTATTTAATTGCGAGAACATTTCTAGTAGTTGTTGTACGATAGTCATAAGAACGAGAGCCTTAGTCATCTACCACATACGTAATGATCCCCCGACAAGCATGCAAGCTTTTATGTACGTAATTTCCAGGAATTGTCATCGCACATTTTAGGACGCTGTTATGTTGGCCCTTTCTTTCTTTCACCAACGTAACAGCCGTTAGCTAACAATTTATCAATTTCCGCCGTAACTTGCGTGAATAGCCTCTTATTTTGATGGGCTGATCATTTCTCATGTTAATCCGTATATTTATGTATATTTATTTATTTATTTACAAATGTGTATGTATATGTGTGCGCTAAAATATTTATTCCAGTACTAACATATATAACTTTATTGAAACGGCCGGACTAGCTATCTCTTTTAAAAAGTACGACCGGTAGTCTTAGCCGTTGGTACTCATCTTACGTAGCATCCTGATCCTGCAGAAGACTAAAAACAGATTTTCTTGATGTACAACATTGGGTAGGCGTGGTTGATTTTTTCCGTATTTATGGAATATATCTGGAAAGTTTTACCGTACGTCTGAGCGAAAAGCACAGGACGCAAGGGCATTCTCATTTCATACTGCACTGTATTCTCATTTTGTATTGTACTAATCCCTTGACCGATTTGGTCTATATTCAAAACCAACTTGCGTACAACGAAGTAGTCAACAATTTGTTTTTGCGGCCATGGAAGCGTTTACCATAGACATTCCTCGTACGGGACTTAGAACTTGATGCTGACCAAGAGCACACTTTATGAGTGTCTCTGTAGTCTGAGTCTTTGATTGATGAGTAAAAAACATTTTCAATTAAAAGAAGTGTTATGCGGCTCACCATTAAATACCCTACACCGCTTTACTTTACTTTAATACTGTTACTCATATAACTACTTTTCAAAATAAGGCTTGTACGGGGAGTGGTCGAATAAGTCTCCCGATTGGAAGTATTTTCAATAACGTTCATCCTGAACCAAAACAGTTCGGCAGGACACAAAACAGGACACAAGCGGACGGACAGACAAGCTTAGATCGGTTCAGAAACCGATTCTGAATTGATGGGTATAACAAGAGGTGGACCTCTTTCAAGTCTTCTGGGTATTGCATACATCCGCAAGTGGAGTAGGATATAACTTGAATTTGCAGAGCTAATATTTCTCTTCGTAAAAAATTTTCGAAAAACTTTCTTTTCAATTGTAATCACACTATCTGGGGAAGGATGGGATGCACTATCTATGCAATGTTATGATGTAACGATTTTTCATATCCTTGGGGTGTTTTTTTAATGTAAGCGTGGTAGGTATAGAAGATCCATTAGCAGGCGGATATAATTTCCTTACTTGTTTCATTTCGGATGCAAGCGTCTAGAAGTATCTGGGTTTCATACTATTTATACATTATACAAAATAGATTGTAAAAGTAATGTTTCATATTGTTTTTCCTCTAATTTTAAGTATATGTATATGTACATACAGATATCCATTCAAAACTATTTAAAAATCTAAAACAAGTTAACATAATATAGAATTTACGATGTATAAGATGAAAATGAATGATAAATAAAAGAAAGCAATAAATAATTCGAGTTTCAGTTCTTTTAAAAAATTGCTACTTCAATGACAGTGGAATTCCGACTTGGAGCATCAGTTACTGCGCAAGGGCATATTCATTCCATTTCACTTATGATCTATGATAAGCTAAAGTTTGTATGTCAAGCTTCTATATACTGTAACGAGTCTTCTTGGGCAGGGTAAGCTCAGGGCTTTACCAGGACTCCTTGCAAGAAATTTGTAGTAACTTGGGCCTCCGGATTGGCGATTAAAAGTCGGAAATTTGGTTTTATTATTTCCTAGCGATTTTATTTACAGAGTTTGCGTATCACAAGAAAAACAACCAGCTTGGTGGCCCGACTTTAGCTTATTTTTTCCTTTAATGTTTTTTTTTTTTTTATCTCTTTGTTTCGCACGACTATTATTTTCTTTCCGCGTTTGCCGTATCGCGAGATATTCTGAAAATAAATGGAACTCGTCGCGGGTGTTACAGCAGCCAGCGTTGGCCTACATGGCCGCCTGTCCGTCCCTAATCGTTTTCTCGTCGTAAGAGAGGGTGTCCAGACGTCCTTCAGGGATGGCGGCTAAGCCAAACCTGCCATCCCCTATCCGTAGAGGTTAATGGTCCTATTAGTCCTTCAGGGATGACGGCTAAGCCAAACCTGCCATCCCCTATCCGTAAAGGTTAATGGTCCTATTAGTCCTTCAGGGATGACGGCTACGCCAAACCTGCCATCCCCTATCCGTAGAGGTTAATGGTCCTATTAGTACTTCAGGGATGACGGCTAAGCCAAACCTGCCATCCCCTATCCGTAGAGGTTAATGGTCCTATTAGTACTTCAGGGATGACGGCTAAGCCAAACCCGTCATCCCC
>KK502530.1:66314-90368 GCA_000688735.1 Glossina austeni | reverse complement strand
AAATTTGAACATAGCTTCTGTGAACGACGGTTTAGTGGCAGTACAAAAGTGAGAACAATTGACCGCGCTTACCCGATATCGCAGTACGTCAAAGATGAAGCTTCGGCACCTTTCCAGTGTGCCGATCCCTTGGTCAGTCCCAAATCTGGAATGCACGTGGGCATGTCCGTCGGTTCGCCTATCCATCTATGTGTCTGTTAGTCCGTCCACCTATTCGTGCGTCCAACTGTGTCGCATAGGTGCTACACACTTCCCTGTTCGCAAAAAAGGAGACATCGTCTACAAATTTACAATAGAGTTTGAAAATGGTCCATTCAGGTCAAAGAAAGCGCCCGTAACGCCATTACAATCAAAACTGAGAACGTATTTGGTTTCCGTGTCTTTTTTGCTCGTTTCTCATAAACTACAACAGATACGAAACAAACTTTCAAAAAATTATTCTAAAAAAATATAAAAAATAAGCCACGCCCAACCAATATTACGGGGTATGAAAATTTATGTTACTCCTTTATTTCAATCTCTTGTAGGATGATGGTGGTGGGTAAAACAGATTCGGCCGCAGTCGAATATAATGTTCTCACTTGTTTTTATTATGAGCGATCCTTCAGAGAACATTTCCTATGCATATAAAGCGGTGAACGAGAGAAAGAAGTATGGAAAGAGGAAGACGTGAAAAGCGGTTGCAGTCTACTTAGTGGAAGTGTGCCCAAGTAAAGGTATAACACTTACCGATTGTGCACTCACTGCAGTTACGACCAAGTACAGACAATCACTACGATTTCACCCCGCGAACACCGACTCACACAAATTCATATAATTATTATTATTGTCATTATCATTATCAAATACTATGATAACTAGTTATTCCATATAAACAAAAAGTTGCGCAATTTTTTATGTTAAGTCGTGATGTTCGTGATTGTTCGAACGTTATCAGTGTTGAAAGTGAAAGTGCCAGAGTTGATTCTAATCTTATGATGAATATCTCATGTCTTGACACGATACTTACGACTTACGATAGCCTTTTTCGTTTCAGCCATATTTCAAGCTGAAACTGAGGATGAACGAATAAAAACACTATAGTGAGACACGGTTCACCAATACAAATCCTATACCAGTTTGCTTAATATTGTTACTATATTAAGATATATTACATATATGGCGTTCTTTTTCTGAGATAAAGTAGGACGAAAAAAAAACAAAATTCTCATGCTCTATAATATGGAGCGGGCGCAGTTGATTTCATAGAGGCATGCGGCGGCGTGTGTAGGCGTGCCCTTTGAAAAGTTTAGGTCCACTCCAAATTCTTTTGCAAATTTGTAGGCGATATCTTCATTTTCGCTAATGGGAGAATGTTGACCACATATACTACAAAGTTACGTAAACAGATAGATGGACAGACGAACATGCGGACATGTTTAAGTGCATTCAGGGGTTGTAATTGCCCAGAGCTCTTATACTTTATAGGGTTTTTCAAGCTTGTTATAAAGGTATTGAAAAAATAATTAAATTTTGACACAACAATATTGGGTAGATGCGATCAATTAGTTCCACGTTTGTGCACAGATACTACAACATCGCCCATAGTATATGCGTTCAAATGTTTGTGCATTTATTTGCTATAGTTTATGAGTAATGAGCAAAAAACCAATTTTTCATTTCTTTGAAAAATAGCGGTGTTTTCAGTTTATGTGGTGTTGTGTGAGCGTGTCGATTCGACCGATTTGGCCCATTTTCAATACCAACCTGCATGCAAGCACTTCCAATGTTTCTGCCAAATTTGAAGTCCGTAGTTTAATTTTTCTGCTTAGGAGAATGTTTACAATAGACTTTACACAGACAGACAGGCCGTCAAACGGACAGACGGACATGTTTAAAGCGATTTGGAATTTGGTGCTGAATATATATACTGTGTGGGGTCGCCAATGCTTCCTCCTGGACGTTGCAAACGTTTTGCGCAAAATGAATAAGTTATTGTTCTTATTTTTGCCTTCGTGCTACACACCTAATATTATTGCGCAATTATTGCTTGCAAAATGCTACGTCTTATCGTATCCATGTTCTTGGCTTCATGCAGCTTAATCACTTAGAAGGAGTATAAAGAATAAAAAAATATTTGAAACCCTTGATATATAGATAAAAATTTCTTTTATTATATTCAAGAAAAAACTTTATTTTAATTAGATATTAATTTGATTAACTATTTATAAGTAAATAATAAATTAATTTCTAAATGTATTTTTGAAAAACCCAATAATTTCTATAACAGTGAGATAAAACACAATTTGCTAATAGCGAAGCCATGAATTATGTCAAGCTATTAAGAAAGCGACCAAAAAACCGTATTTGCAGCATTAAATTCATTTAAATTAAAAATAGAATTTAGGAGAATATGAGTACATATGAGTAAAAAAAGGGGTTTCGTTTGAAATATTTATTACATTTTGTCACTTTTATATAAGAATATTTAAATAATTTAGATACAGTTTTTATTGCCTGTAGTTTCTCTTTCGATAAGCACGTAAATGTTTAAATATGCCTTAAACTAAATATTAGATCCTGTTTAATAACGCGGCCTAGTCTTTAAATGAAAATTTCTCGATACCAAGTTAAAAATGCCCGAATTTTCCTTTTCCTCGCTACAGTTGGAGAATATTGGACTTAAAAATGTTCTTCTTTTTTTGTTTTAGATTTTTTAAATTAATCTAAAATTAATTTCTATGATTTTAAAGAAACTAATTATAGATCCGATTGTCCAGGTCCTGGAAAGATAGATGGTAATAAAAAAGCAATTATTAGCAATAATAAATTCGATCAAATCCGGAAATATTTACATAAAAAGCTTAAGAAAGTCAGAAACAATATGATTAGCTTGCTATCTAAATGACAAGGGACAACTTAAAGCGATTTTTTTTCTATGTGACGAAAAAAAGAGGAAAATAAAATTGTTTTTAGTGTAGTTAGGGCATGCAAAAAAAACACATCAATCGTTCGCTCGTATGTTTATGAGACAAAGGAGAGAGAGACAGAGAGAAAACTTCACCTTTTCTTTTTAATTGCAACTCATTCGTTAAAACGTTACTTAAACTTGGCGAACTTCATACTTCCGAAGTAAGAAATGTTTGTGCTTTCATTTTCCCTTCATTAATATGTCTATTTATTAAACGATTTCTCCGAAAATTTGCCAAAGGTGGAGTTTACTCTCCATTTTTGTTATTGCTCTTTTTTAAATTAGTTATTATATTAAACAATTAAATAATTCTCCAATATTTTGCGATAAAATATTTTCATGTGCAATTTACGAAAATCTCATTTTCGAAAGAATTTTGCCATCGACTTTGTCCCCTATCGTCATGTGTCACCTTATAGTCTAGGAATCCTCGTAAAGTAATTTGAACGCGCTTTTAACATAGGGAGAATCCCGCTTTGCTTGCTTAATAGCAATAACATAGACTCTAGGTTTTTGAAGAAAATTATTTAAAATCGTTGGTTACATTTCGGTATTTCCAAAGTTCTTTTTAAGCGTTTTTATGCCCTACACCACTTGTGATGGAAGGGTATGTTAACCCTTAAAGCGGATGTATGCGATACTCAGAAGGACTTGAGATAGATCACTACCTTCTATTACACCGATCAATACAGAATCATAGTCTGAATCAATTTAAGTTTGTCTGTCCGTTTGTCTGTCCAACTGTTCCTCTGTCTTTTCGGGTTGCGGTAAGAGATCGTTGGTTTGAAGCATTTTTGCATGCCGTAGCAAAACATATATAAAGAAAAAATATTCGTGATGTTGTAATCGAATTGGCTGCTCTTCATTTAACTATGGAGGTGAGAACATCAATACAAAGACTTTAAATACCCAAAACTCTTAAATTTTGCTATCAGGATTTCCATGGACTATATTGGCGTACATATACTGCGTACAGTGCGTAGGCGCTTGAACTTTGAAGCTGAGTGTTCTTTGTAAACATTTACTATACTTTTACATTTACTATATCTTCACTACTGTATCCATACATAATGTAGCTCTGCTTAGGATCTAATGGCAAATTTATCCAATAAGAACGGAGATTGAGCTAGTTTTTCAATTCATATTCTTTACGTTACCAGACGCAAATATTATCGCAAACATATCCGTGTTTCTAAGCTATATATAGCAAATATAAAGCTAGCAAAATAAAAACTTAATAGATTGCAAAATGCAGAAACAAATCAGACATAAATCAAATGCAAGAAAAATATATATAATCAAAGATTTTAATACATATATACCTTCGCAATTCTGAACAATTCTTTATTGAATTACATATTAAGGCCGATTGTATTTTTGGTCTTGATGACTGTTAAAAAATGCATTTGTGGTTGATTGATTTCAGAGTACACTTTGTGCTCAAATTATTTACATTGCATGTTTTTTAACTAATAAACTGATGCAATAATGTTGGTGATGATTAGATTAACGAACGATATATCTTCGGATTTACATTTTCTTGGTTCGACGAACAAATCTCTTCTCAACAAGGCAACGTTGATGATTTTAATGCAAATTAAATGAATATGCTTTCAATAGACGCGACATTGAGATCAGTACTTAATTAAGACAATTTGTATTTTTTATACGCATCCTTTTTCTTACACAGTCAAATTAAATGAAAAATATTTTGAAATGCGCTGAAGAGAACTTAAAGGTTTTCCCAATTTACCGACTAAGCCCGCGTGTAATTCTCTACGATTTCTAAGAGGATCTAGTGATGGGTATTGAAATTTCTGATGGTTCCTTTACCCTAAGTAAGTCTCTACTTACAATAGATAGTCGAATCTAAAATCATGCGTAACGTATTGCTCCGCAATATCTCTGCCTCTCCATTACTTTGCCTTCGTCAACTTTCGGACAAGCACTTCTGTTTCTTTTGAAATTGTTTGAGATAACAACCGGGTTAGTATCCGCTAGTGAATCAGTTAAGGTATTCAATTCTTCCTCGAGAACTCTCTTAGCTACTGCTTGTATCTTTTCCATAGGTAATTGTCGTAGGTATGAATTATCACTTTTTAGAAGAAGACTTTGCACTAATTCTACGACCATCTGGTCATTAACTATATTGTCTGTGTCTGAGCAGCTATTGTTATATGAAGGTAGTGACAATCGTTCTCGACGTTCTGCCATAGTCTCAGCTTCTAATAGCGCTTGAGGATTCTGTTTTCTAGTTATGCTAACGTTGTGTACAATTTTTTTACGGCTGGGCTTTGAATCGTTTTCTTCACAGGCATCGTTGATTTCCGTATCTTCTTGTAACAACTTGAACAGACGCGAGTGGGTAGCTGCCCTTTGGTACGATGTCATTTTTCGTAATTCCGGGAAAATTTCCGATTCGGTATCAGTTCCGGATAATGGTTTATTCATATCCGTGACGCCAGAGTCTTCTTCTTCTATTTCCGATTCGGAACGTTGAATACTACTGTTGCGTGACAGCGCAGATTGCTTGGTAGAATTGGAAATTGGCGACGAATGTTGAGCTATGCGTGACATGCATGTGCTGCTGTCGAGAGAAGTAGTTGAGGCACCGGTTTCAAAAGCCGCAATACGCTCGCGTACGGATGTTTTGTTAATATCTTTAGAATTTTTCCCTTCCGAAGTATTTGAAGAGACATGAATTTCTAATGAAGTTTCAACCTCCAGTTTCCAGGATCCAGTTTCTTTGGAAGACACCTCATTGTTTCCTTCATCGCTTTTTTGATTAGTACTCAATTCTTTAGTAATTGCCTGAGTCCTATTTTTGCGTTCTCTCTCAATCTCTGCCCAGAAGTCTATTTCCTCTACAATTTTGGCATCAGTATTTTCTTCAAGAGTCACTGTTTCATTATTTTCTTGCTTATCTTGAGTAAAACGAGCTAATGGCTCGTTTTGAATTTCCTTCTTTTTGCTCCCACACTCTTTGGTTTCTCTGTTTTCGTGTGGCGATCCTTTGGAGAAGGTAGGACATTTATAGTATTTCATCTTATTTCTCATTACTCCTGATTCTTCTGGAAAGAATTCCTGTTCTTTTAAAGCCCAAAAGTTCGCTGCTTTTAACGGCCCATCCGTGTCGCTCCGATGTTGTTTGGCTTCGTACTCTGTCCAAAAATCAAACTCTTCATCAGTGTCTACTTCTCTAGGTTCTTCCGGGGCCTTTGGGTCAGTACATTGTGACAAACATTCAGAGTTTTCATCTATGACTTTAGATATCGTATCGTTATAAAATTCCACATTTTCAATCATTTCTGAAGAATTATGTCCTTCAAGCGTTCCTCGCAAAGTTAGTTCCATTTCAGTTTTTCGATGATATTGAACCGTCTTTTGAGTTTCCGTGATAGGTTCTAATAAATTGCTTTCGTCTTTAAATTCCATTTCTTGAGATTCGCCTTCTTTGAGCTCTGTCCTCAACTGCAAAACAGGATTATCCCTCGGCCGTTGAGAGTAAAATTCAACACAAGCATAAGGAATTTCCGTATTGGTCTGCGTTTTCATATTGCTTGGAGGTCTTTCTTCGTTGAGTTTAATAATTTCACAGTTATCAGTGTTCACGCTTTGTTCCTGTTCATCCGTTTTCTTCATTGTCTCATTGACCATAAAAGAACGAAGACTAGAGTAATTCTCTTTTCTATTAACGATTTTCGAAGCTGATAAATCATCTGTCTTGTTCGTCCATATGTCTTCAATTTCCTCATTCGGTCCTTTCGTTTCCAATAATCCTGCGTCGTTTGGCTTAAGTGTCCCTTCGATGCTGTTTCCCCAATAACTTGCTGATTGCTCCTTAATTTTTTGCGTCTCTTTCTTAGTAGCCATAAGTGTAGCAAAGAAATTTAAGTCTTCCGGCTCTGGTGACACCGATATGAAAGCTGAGGTATCCGTATCGACTGAGTGATGAAGAATTGGCGAGTTGGCAGGCGATGATTTATTTCTCAATAAATTTCTGTTATTTGACGATTTCAAAGGTAACGTTACACTAACATTGTAATTGCTGTAAATCTCCCTTTCAGAGTCGTTGTTTTTAGATATCATTTGAACGCAACTTTCTATTTCACCCAAGCATAAGCTGTCTTTCTTTTCCTCAACTTGAGACTTTCCTACTTCAACAGTAGCAACATTCTCATCGTTGGATGAACGCCTGAAGGAGAACTTCAAAGGTAGTCTAACAGTAACTGATGTAGACTCTTCTTGATCGTCCGTATCATTATCTTCTATTTGTTCATCGTACTTATCACGACCTTGGTCGGACAATTTTACACTTTGCAATGAACCATTACTTCCTATTACAGTTTTGGGATAATCGCTGCTACGCTCAAAATCACTTTCTTCTTCGTAAATGACACTTAAGTTTTCTTCTTCCAGAGAAACCTCCGTTTCATCTGAATCTTGGGTATCGACATCCATTTCTGCCGCACTTTCCTTTTCGTCCTCTTCGTCGTTTCCCATACTGGAAGCTGGATCGCTTATAGTAAAATTGTCTTTACAACTATCGTTAAAAGATTTCTGATACCCACTGTAATAAGTTTGAATATTTTTGAATGATTTGGCGGAGAGCAGATTAGTAACTTTACTATTGTCGTTATTCAAAGCGGTATCGTCCTCAGAGCTAGAACTTTGACTTGCATTTTCATACCATTTTTGCTCTGCTGCTTTATCGTTCTCCGGTAATTTTCGAACAGAAGTGCTAATGGATGAGTCTTTTTGTGGCTTTACGCAGTTGCGCTCTAAGATCTGACTTGAAGTTCTAACTGAATCATGTGCAAATTTTTCACGACAATCCGGGAATTGCTTCTCTGATATGGCGTCGTCACTTCGCGTTATTATAATGTCTGGTAGAACGCTACGAGCCCGTCTAGAGTTACGGCTATCAGGGCGTGATATATGTGGATGAGACGGGTGACAATTATAACAAGGCGAATGAGGTGGTGGCAAGCAAGGCAAATAAACTTGATTTTGTAAATCTGAATCAGAGGTAGGGTTTGGAAAATTAGCTGACGGTCGGTAACAAGTTAAGTAAGGACGATGACGTGATGCGTAGCACACTGGTACTACGCAATGTTCTGGACTATCTAAGGAATGTGTTAAAATTTGAATATATCGCCAATTAGTTGAAGGTAATATATGGCCATGATGATGATGCCAATGGCAATTACAATCACAGCAGATAGGAGAGGACATAGGCATGGTAGGGGTGGGCGGTAAAGACTGACAGCGCGTTGCGAATAAGTCACGATTGTAATTTTGTTCATCATGCAGACCTTTACCGTGTTGAGAATTATATCTAGCTGTGGTAGAGAATTCGTTCGTTCAAACCAAAGAAGTGAATGGTGTATACAAGTTGCCGAAACGGGGAAAATAGAGAAAAATATAAATGAAATAAAATAGTATCGTGAGTATACAGATGATACAAATAATTTTGATATTAAATCTTTGCCAAATCGATAATGAATTAATAAGGTGCGATGAGGTTCTTCTTATGAAAAGTTATGTATTGAAAATGGTGAACTGATCCGATTTCTAAGGTAGTTAGTTATATGGGAATATGAGTAAAATTGATAAATTTGTTACATGTTTCATGTTGAAGTTGGATATCAAAAAATGATTAAAAACTTTTCATTGTTTTCCTTAGGTGGATTAT
The DNA here is from genome assembly GCA_000688735.1 of Glossina austeni. Taxonomy (NCBI): domain Eukaryota; kingdom Metazoa; phylum Arthropoda; class Insecta; order Diptera; family Glossinidae; genus Glossina; species Glossina austeni. Next base: position 81,723 of record KK502530.1, on the reverse strand, counting down.
TACTCACTTAGTTTGCTTGTTGGACGACATACTTCAGATATTAGGAAACAATATTTTTTCTTATAGAACGTGTGTAATCTTAATTAATTGAGAATTAAAAAGTGAAATGGAACGCTAAGCATTATATAATAACTTTTTTTTACAAAAACAAAAACTTACAATACAAATTTAAAAAATTATTTGCGTTCAAAAGACGTATAAAGTTGCAATGAAAAGGTGAATTTTCCATTTAAAAAACCAAAAAAAAAAAAATAAATTTTTTTAATGAAAATTTTTTATAATTTTTAAAAAACCGTCCGAATTCGAAATTTTTCTTAAAATAATGTATTGGATGTCACATGATAAGCCATAGATATATGTATGAATGAGATATACAGCGTCTTCTAGAAATGTGTGGAGGGGAAAGGGAACTATTTCAGAAAAGACATTGCGTGAAGAGAACTTACCAGCATTCTCGGGTGCTGTCATTGCTTGTAATATTTTGAATGATCGACTTGGTATAGCGCTTCCTGTGTATTTTTTTGGTTCTGGTACTTGCTGCTCACTGGGTGGTATGTGTTGCTGTTCTATGTTATTTAAATCTAAAAATAATCAAAAACAAGTTTTAATGCAACTGTTCCCCATGTAAAAAGGTACTGTTATGTTGTGAACATCTCACTCACTTTAGAGACTATAGATTGTTAGGAGAGATTTACAAAAACATGAATATTTCTTTTTTCTTCAAATTGCGAAAAATATTTATAGCTCGGAAGTGCAATTATCTCTACGCCATTTCTTTAGATATGAAGATGAGTTTGGGAACGTTCGATATGAATAGTTTGTAAAGCGGATATTCGTCTCCCTTCTTCAGAGAATTTTGTTAATTATCTCAAAACTTGGACATTTCGAGATAGGTGTGTGTGTACTGGGTTGAATTTTAAAGAACTACCCATAAAAATAAGTTTGGGCACGTACTCGTCTCTTCCAAACGATCGAGATGCTCGCACTTTGGGGGGACTGAATCAAGAGTTTATTGCGACGGAAATTTTGTCTCAGAGCCTGAATAGGACTAGTCACCGATTCCCAAATTTAGATTTACAGGGTAAATAAACATATACATTCGTCAACATAGCGGACGGAGAAATGGGCTCAGTTGTCCTTATCTTTTGGAATCACAATTACAATCTCAAGGCAATTTCAGAAACTTGAACGAGAATTGACTCGTACCAGTTGAAGGGAGAAGTCCTAACGAGGACGCATGAACGCAGCAGTTTCTGTAAATAATTTCTTTTTGAATAGCTCTCCCAAATAAAATCTACGCTGTCCTAAAATTAAAATCCAGTGGTACGAACCTAGGCTCAGAAATATTAACATAACTCCGTAAATGCTCAAAACAGCTTTTCGTATATAGCATAAGAAAATGTCAGCTATAGCCGTGTGAAAGAATAATGACAAACGATCATGGAAGGATGAGGATGGTAACATATAATGTATAAGAGTATATGTGTTCTTGATCAGCATCAAATTCTAAACCAATTCAAGCACCCCCGCCTGTTTGCCTACGTTCGTCTGTCTGTATAATGTCAGTGGTAAGCATTGCTACTACTGGCTTCAAATTCGGCAAAAACATTTGAATCGCCTGCACGGGGGTTTGACAACAGTGCAAGTCAGCCAAAGAACACGACCTCACTAGAACAAAGTCTGACACCACCTCTGTTTAAAATAAGAAAAAAAAAACAATTTTGTTTTGCTTCCCCCTTATAAACTACAAGAAATACATCGATAAAAATTTGCGTGTATATTCCATGAGTGGTCCGAGAGCATCACACACAAAGTTCACAAGTGATCTTTTTCACTTACTCTTCATACACTCTTTGTTAGCAGTATAATCAATTGGGCATCAAATAAGAGGACTTCAAGTGTAGAATACGATAAGCTGGGTTAAATTTAAATTAAACATCGCGGACGCTACAGCAGTATATGACGGATCGCAGTATAAAAGATTTGCTCTGGCAAAATCTGAAGTAAATATTTTAGATGCCAGTGTTGATCGTGCAAGTAAAATGATCTTGTAAAGGATCATTTTTTTATTAAGAGTGATAAGCTTTTAAATTTGAACGAAAAAAAAAAATTACATGCATCCATGCAAACTGTGTACCTGGCTATGTGCGCTCAGTAATCTTCGATTGAGAATTATGTATGACTGGAACACCAATCGGAATAGTGCAAGCAATTGCAAACAATGACTGCTCGTTGTTTAGTTCGCTTATTCTCGTGTTATTCTAAAATCAGGCAATTTTTGTGAAAACTGACTTCGTATCGAAGTAGATCAAGATTTGTTTCGTTTGAGTTGTGAACATTTGAAATACATAAATAATGCTAATAATTGGATTTATTGTTTAGCACTTGAGAAGGCAGACTTGTGTCATGCCAAAATACACCGAAACTGGGAAAAAACCTCGCAACCAGTCAAGGCCCAAAATTACATTGACTGCTATCTTCAATTATCGAGGAGTTCCTTCCAGTGGATCAAACAGCAAGTCAGGAATATTACCCAGGCAATCAGTGTTGACGGCATGTTCTGTTCATAAACACCGTCCAAATTAATAATAAAAAAGGCAAGAAAATTATATTCGGTCGTGCCCGAATTTTTTATACCCACCACCGCTATCCTAAACAAGCCCAAAAAGACGGAAGACAACTACATTTTCATACTCCGCAATATTGAATGGGGGCGGCTGATATATTATGTGATGAGCAGCAAGGAAGAAACAGGGAAAGCAAAGATGTTCACAATTGTTGTTGCTTAGGCGTGTGGGCACTGCAACCGTGTCTTTTACCGTTTACAGTTTAAATCATTTTCACTTTCTTTTGCAAATTTGGAGGCGATGTCTTCAAGTTTGCGAACGGGAAAAAATTTTCCAAAGTTGGGCAGATGGCCAGGTGGACAGATGAAGATACGATCATGCTTACGAGTATTCCGAAAATGAAGCTGACGAAAAATTTAGACGCTTTATGGGGTTTTTGGAGCTTTATTCTGGACGTTATAACGATATTAAAAAAAAAAATAAAGTTTTGATACAGTATAGTAGGCGTGTTCAAATTTTTCCATGCTTGTACTGGCGCTACACCACTACATTACGTTCAAATTTTTGTATATTTATCTGTTGTAATTTATGAGTAATGACCAAAAAACCTGTTTTTATTCCTTTTGAAAAACGGAGGTATTCTCACTTCACGTAGTACTGTAGGCCTATTCTTCGACCGATGTGGCTCATTTTCAATGCCAAGCTACGTGCAAGAACTTCCAATGTTTCTGCCAAATCGATAGCTGCAGTTTTGCGGCTAAGAGAATGTTTACAAAAGACATTACACAGACGGACAGACGGACACGCTTAAATCTATTCAGAATTTGATGCTGATCATGAATATATATATACTTTGTGGGATCTTTGGAACTTCCTTCCGCGCGTTGCAAACATTTTGACAAAACCGTCGGTGGTGGATATAATAGCTCCTGGATAACGTTGTTAGGACCAAAGTCGGGTTTGATTGCACACTGTAGGTTAAGAGTAGGGTAAGTAGTTTAAGATATGATTTTGACGGACAAGGTAGAGAGGTTTAGTCGATAATCGGCTGCGAAATCGCCGATTTGACGAAATGCATCGTGAACGTCTGTCGTACGTTTTGTCCTTCTTTCCTTTTGTTAGCTTTCCTTCTGAGCAGACGTGTGCTTATCCCTGTTCGTGGATACAAATAACTTATACTCTTAAAGCAGATACGTATAAGTGCATACAATATGTATTATGAGTGAGATTGATTGAGTGACGCGGTGACGCGGGAATCTATAATAAATTGAAGCGAATGTAAGAAAACAAATGCGTGTTATTATCCGGTGGTATACAAAGGACTGTGTTAGGAGGACAATTCTAATGCGAATTAACCTGGAAAGCTGCTGCTGCCTGCTTTTCCAACAAAGAAATTTTTTAGTAAGGAGTCTGGTTTAGTCGCTGAGTGTTGCCATAGCTAATGTTAGACGATCGATAAAGTAAAATTTTATGTCCTTACAAGATATTTACCGCACATGGGTCCATGCCGATAGTTTTCTTTGTCATGGTTAAAGACATCGTCTCGTAACAATTGTTTTGACTCAGTAGAAGTCATTAAAAGGATTTTGCGGGCTGAGGTAAAGAAAAAACACTGAGTGCCAGAATGCTTCGAACGCTAACATAAATACGCTCAACCGCGTGAGTGAGTGAGTGAAGGAAAGAGATGAAGTTAATGTGATTATGTGAATATACAAATGTATTCTTTATTAAATATATAAATAATTAGTAGATATCTCTCAAATGCAAAATATCTCTCCTTAGGACGCATTCTTTAGAATGCTGTAATTTAACGCAGTACGATAACGTTCTTAGCCATACAGATGTCGGCTAATTTCCTTTAATATTTACCAAGACGTTACAGTTTAAGGGACGAGAGGAAAACAGGGGGACATTAACCCCAATTACTTATAGGGGATTTCTCGCACGGCAAGAAAGGTCTTTAGTCTTCTTCGTTTTTATTACCTTAGTTAGTATAAATAATGTTGCTGATTCAATGTCGACACCTGTGTTCTTGGTGTGTTACCTGAAAGAAGATTTTACGAAGCACGGCATTATTTAAAAGTGGGTATTGAAAGAATTTATAATTATTATTATTTTTTTTTTTTTTGTAGATTTTTAGTATAATAAACGAAAGAGAAGATCTGTGTCAGTAGCACCAGTGAAAGAAAGGAGGAATTAGATGAAAACTTTGATAAATGCATTCCAAATCAATTTATGTTAAAATGTATTAGCGCAAAACAGTTCACTTCACTCCTAATATAAGATTTAAAATGAAATTTTGCCAAAAGTTTTTAATTCAATGGCTTTTTCAATCAGAACAGATAGCAAAGATTTTATTCATTTTGCCAAAGCAATCATAAATCTTATAGTCCATCGTCCCTTTGTTCGTTGCCTTAATATATTAAATCTTCTAAGATTGAAATTTTTCCGACTTTACCGCTGTTCATGACTATCTTAATTTCATTCCGCATTCATAAAGGATTTGTTTTCATTTATTTCAAAATTTTTCTTAAACAAATGCTTATCAGCAATCGTTAACAAAGAAAGAGAAAAAAAAAGAAGAAAAGAATTTTGATTCTTCCGAACGCGAAGTTGGCGTGAAGAAAGAAGAAACCAATTATGTAAATAAAGATAATACGGAACAAGTAAAAACACTACAGAAGTCCACGGTCCACCGCCAAATACCTAATCGTTATATGGGAATTGGTCGAAAGAGTGATCCGATCCGACCCATTTTTTATTAACGTTAACGTTAGGTCAGAACATGCCCGGATGTGTATCAAATTCCATCGACTTCTCTGGAAAATTGCGGTCGGTAGGTTGAATATAATAAAACAAGACAGACAGACGAACGGACAAGCTCAAATTGATTGGGGAAGTGATTCTAAATCAATCGCTCGTGTTATAAAAGCTGTGTATATCTCAAGTCCATCCGAATATTGCACACCGAAAATGGTGTGCGGAGCATAAAAACGAATTTGTTTTCTACGAATTTTCGAAGTCTTCGACTTTTCGCTCTACCTTTGACAGCAGCGTTGGCTTTCTTATGGTAATTCACGACAAATTTGTCTACATTTTTTTGGTAGCTGCCGTTGGATCGCTTATACCGAAAAGTGAATGTAACTTTGAGCATTTTGGCATGCTCTCAGATGCTGTCAATCGTTTCGAACTTTTTGATAAAAAGTTTTATCTTTAATGTTTTATTTGAGTCTCCTTAAAAAAAAAAAAACAACAAAATTACCTTGTTCGTGAGCAATTTGCAAGCGTCTCATTTGCTCAACGGTTGGACTATTTCGCGCCTGTTGAGCGCTCATTTGACGTGCAAACTGCGGCTTTTGTAATTGCGGTTCGGCATCCATATAATTGTCAGGTCTATGGCGCATTGTCGCGGCAGAGTCCTTCATGTTGCCGTTGCCCTCCCCAATAGTGTCTGTGATTTTTTGTAAAATTCTAAAAGATTTCGATTGCACAGGAGGTGTACGTTGATCGCTAAAATAAATATTGTTAAACGTTTGGCATTTGGACGTTAAAAATGTGTTTAGTAAATTTCAATTTAAGAGGGATGTATGATTCTTTAAAGTTAAAAGCTAAAGAGCGAAATGAGAAAAACATTAAATAAATTAATTGATTGTTTTATTAAAAATTGTACACTGTGAACAATGGATGATAATCTTCGAATGTGATTGATTATGATGCAGCTAAACAAACATTTAACATATTTTCTAGGACAACATACACGTTTTGTCGTTTTTTAATTTGGATCATTAAAATTTGATTTTTGACGATGTTTGACTTAATGAACAAACTCAAAACTACCTGAGTCGATTTTTTCTAAATCTGATCTCAGCCTCAAGTGGACAGTCATGTACTACAAGGTTATAATTTCCACTTTTTAGAAGCATTCATTTCATTTCATATCACATTATTAAGTATTATACAAAGAAAGAATATTAAGAGAGAATATACAAAAGAAGAGCTTTTAATAAATTAACAGAAAGAAAAAAGCTATAGAAGATAGATTTCTTTAGATCTAAAGTTAATCAATTTTTACTTATTTGCATAAGGAAAATCTCATATCGATAGTGATATTATACTCACTTTTGTATAACGACCGGAGTCTTGGATACGGGTCCACGCGTACCTTCGTTTCCCTCAATAGCAATGGGTATTATGTGAGTTCTAGGCCCTGACGCTTGTTGTTGTTGCTGCATTACCATACGTGGAGCATTTAATTGCTGACCGATAGGTGTCATAATTTGTTGTTGTTGTTGTTGTTGTTGTTGTTGTTGCACAGATGATTGCTGACCTGCATAACTATTATAGCCCTGATCCACAAATTGATTGGGTGTCCGCATTATATATCCAGGAGCTGCGAATCATGGACAAAGTGTCAGTCAGAATAACTTACAATAGTAAAGGTCTCGCCTAATAATCGATAAACGATAATCAAGCGTTATCATCAACACTCGAATATTAGATTGCATTCTATAAAAGCGAGTAGAAAGGCGCCTTAAGAACATAAAATAGGTGAAAAAACACTACTCCTCACATTACACTACATTCTTATCCGCGTTCTAATCTGTTCAAGGAGGCACTTGAAAACACTTTCGTGTGTCAGAAATAATCGTTTCTTACCATTATTAGCAGCTATTGATTGATTGTTGAAACTTAATTGACCCGGATTGTGGGTGGGCGTCTGTTCCAATTGTATGGGTATAATTCGTTCCTAGAAAATTGCATTTGATAGTAATTTCCTTAGAACAAGAATGTCGTCATATGTTTTTCAAAAATACTTTGCTTACCTTCGGGGCAATATTGTTATTAAATTGAGCCGACGACGCTGTATTGATTTGTAAACGTAGACCGGGCGAAGCATGAGAGCCTTGAGAGCCAAAGTTGTGCATGCCGTTGCTATAAACCGTTTCTTGTTGTTGTTGTTGTTGTTGTTGTTGTTGTTGGGTTGCATTTGTGGTTAAAGATGAGGGCGGCGGTGATTTGATGCGATTAATTGTTGAAGGCACGACGTTGCCATTTTCTTCCGGACGCGCCCACTCAGGCTGCTCACGTGCTACGGGTTGCGAACTCAACCAACGCAATTGTTGCGGCGGTTGTTGACTTTGACGCTGCTGTTGTTGTTGTTGCTGTTGCTGTTGCTGCAGCATTTGCTGACGTACAATATGCTGAGCTTGTGGTTCGGTAGGGGGCGTCAACGGCGCAATATATAGAGAACCGACGTTTGTCTACGCAAAAACAAAAATAATGAATAAACAACATCTTCCGCTTGGTGGCACAACAACGTATACAATTTTTATTAAACTTATATTTTAATTTTGCTTCAATTAAAGGTCGGGCGTATTTGTTCTAAACAAAGTCTCCAATAGAGAACTACATTACTTACTGGTTTTGGTGAATGAGTGTTATTATAATTATCTGATTGCTGCTGCTGCTGCGTATTATTATTGTAAGCTGTTTGAGATGTTTGTTGTTGGTTGCTGCGTTGCCCACGCCATGGTATCGTTTGAGAGGGTGAAGCAGATGCTCCCGAAGAAGCTGTAGACGGTGTAGTTGGCTGCTGGACCAAAGGTGAGACATTTGTTCCCGGTCCTTGTTGCTGTTGAGTATATTTGAAGGGGCTCTGGGGTGGAGTGACATTCTCCAATTGCGATCTTGGGCTCTCATTGTACCGAGTATAAACTGGTGCCGATGGCGATTGCGGTGGTGCTACACTACGAAATTCCGGTTTCGGTGTTATTTGCGGTTTGCTCGGCGCAGATGGTGGCTGCATGGCGTATGGTTGAGGCGTACTTGGCTGTGAAGGGATGGAAGGCATGTGCTGTTCTTGCTGTGGTTGTTGATAAATTGCGTATGCATTGTTATTGACATTCGTACTAGGGGACTGTTGATATCGATCAGTGTTCGTGGGAGCACTTACAGCCATCGCATTTTTAGAACCTTTAAGCGTATAAATATTAGAAATAATTTTTTTTTTTTTTAAATTTAATAAGGAACTACATGGGAATGAGAACTAAACAATGAATTAAAAATGTATTATATAACAAAATTAAGCCGTCACCATAAGATAGTTTTTAAGTTTCTAGATTTGCTGATGATGTATTAAAACTTTTCGACGCAAAACGACTAAAATCTGTTTTAAGAACACGATTTAATTTCAATTTCACAATATGAACATTTTTTATTCATTATCCTCTACACCATTTGTGATGTAAAATGGACCTCTTATCACTCTGACGAACGGTATTGCAAATAGCTCGGATCGGACCACTTTTTCGATTGCTTGCCATGTAACACCTTATGTTACGTGAGCAACTGTATTAAGCAAAGCAGTGTCGGGTATTAAAAGGTGGGCCATGTCCCAAAACAATCAATATTTAAAAGCTGGATAAATGTATCAAGTGACTCAAAATCAGTTGAAAATTTGGTTATCAAGGAATTTTATAAAATCCCTAAGCACATAAATACCTATGTTTGCGAACGAGTACCGTAAGTATATGAAAAAACGGTTCAAAATTGAGTGCTCAAAAATCTTAACTCAATTAAGTGCATTGGCAAAGCTATTTTAGTCGTTTTGCTTAGATATTTTAAGTTTAATATTAAGTTAAGCTCCCAGATAGTATAATGGACTGAAATTATGAATGGAACCCAAGAACCAAATGAATCTTTTAGCAGATTAGTTTAAGCATGGCCAAGAGTCAAAACCAGCAATAAGCATAGATATGATGTCCAATATATTCCTTCTACATGCTTTCATCTCACCATCAATATTATCATTGATATTCATCTGACTGTTATTATGCGTTTGGAGGTCATTGTTGCCGGCATTGTAATCACTGTTGTTAATAACATAATCGCCGGAATCGCGCATTGGACTTTTCGAATTTTCTTTAATGTACTCATCTTTCCAGAAATTATTCTTTTCTACAGGTGGCGCCACCTTCCGCAAACCAGCCATGGGATTGGGCGGTATTTTAATCTCTGGTCGAAAACCTATTGGAGGAGGCTCAAATTGTGTTTGTTGTGTTGGTGACTTGCGTGCTACATTCGGAGAATTAAATGAGCTTCCAAGACTAGGTGTCGGTAACAAATTGGAGGATGGTGGTGGTGGGGGAGGAGCCGGTGCGTTGCCACCATTTATATGCTTACCAGCAGTTATACTCGGTGTTGCTTGAACGGGAGGCAACACTTGAAACGGCATACCCAAAGCGGCGGCCCCCATGCTAGCAGATGGACTGGCTGAACCCGGCGAATGCGGTTGTATAGGCCGGTTTTGTTGCTGTGCGGAGACTACGCCTTCCGCTTGAGCATTGCGGGCCAAACGTTTAGCCATACGTTCAGATTTAATCTGAGATAAATCAATGCCACCCGGAGTGTAAGTGAAAGGCTTCTTATCTTTTGTCATCATAGCATTTTGAACACATGCAGGCGGCTCGTACGCTGACTGCACGGGCATGCGGTGGGCGGATCCATACCTGATATAGTATAGTAAATAAAAAGGAGACGTAAAGATTTTATTATAACTAAATAAAAAATGAAATTCACAAACTAAAGAGGGGGGGTTGTGGTGGCACGAAATTCATAGAACTTCAGTAATCGAAAAAATATACAATCTTACCACGACATCTTTATATTTATAAATTAAATGCATAACAATTGTATGCAGTGTTCGCTTCAAGCCCATTTTTGCACAACTCATTCATTAATGTACATAATTGTTATTACATGCGGATGTACGTAACGCACGGAAAGACTTAAGAGAGACCCATCTTTTATTATAGCGATCACGTTAGAATCATTTTTTAAATGGACGGACAAACGGAAGCCTGTGCGTCCGTCTGTCTACCTGAACTAACCTGTTCATGTATTATTTTGTTCAACGTGCAAGTCTCAATTTTTGAGATATTTTTCTATTTAGTGCATCGACAAGTTTTGGTCGAAGAACGAGCAGTGTTGAAGACGGTTTGGAAGAGACCACATTTCCGATCTTTCCGACTTCCCATCAGACACCATATTTTGAAAAGTCGTTACCAGAATAAAAATCATTTCATTAAAATTTCTCCACAAAAATCGCTGAGTAATGCCGTTCCGAAGTTGTAGGTAATGAAAAACATGAAAAATTCACATCGAATGGACTGAAATTTTGAAGCTTTTCCTATATATAGCCGTTTCTACGATCAGTAACCCTTTATATGGGAAAATGGTCTAATTTTTAATATGAAATGGTTCGTAATAGCAAATTGACATAAAAAACATTTCTACCAAATTTGTGTCATATGCTTTTATATTTTGTATCCCACGTGCGTATGACAAGAAAGATATATTTTTTAATGTGTTGTGATAAAGATTGGTTCTGGACTATGGACTATGGCAAAGAAATTAAGTTTGCCAAGTTTGGATTACGTAATTGTATTTTTCAGACCTCGCTATAAGATAACTCATGAAAACTAAGATCCGTATGGAGGGAGAGTCTAATTTTTAGTAATTGTTGACGAAAGTAGGTGAATAATATTGAGGTCTTTGACAAGAACATTAGTTTAACATTATTAAGTTTAACTCACGTCAGCTGACGTTTTGAGCCCTCTTCTGTATAAGGGTTCCTGTAAAAAGTATAGCCTTAGATGGAAGCAAAATGTAATTTTAGTAAATTGCACTAGACGAGGTGGTGTAGGACATCTAAGGGTCGGCTTTGCCCGACGAAAATTTTCTTAGTTGTTTTAAGAAAACAATTTGTCTTCTTTTGTGAACACAGTGGTACGAATACCAGTATTCTCCAGACACAACTTATAAAATGAGATGAATGCTGCCTACAAATGTCTAGTGCTTAGCATCTTTTAATGTTTCCATTGAGCGAACGATGAAATGAAACTTAATATGAAATTAATGCTTAATTATAACGACTACTGTTTGCAATGAAGGAAAAAAAAAGATAAATTAAAAAACATTCATACAATTTTACGCTTGCGCTTTCTCAAAGTCATCTCTCATGAGTGCGTTAACTTTTCCATTTCGTTTGGAACATGCAGATATAGATTTCTAATCGTTCCGTACCCGACAGTGTTCGTCTCTCACTGAACGGACATGCGGATGAAATAAATAAAAAAGCGAAGCGATCACGCGACTGCTTTTTATCTAAATTAGTTCGTTAATCACTGTATGAAGGACTGAAATAGTCTTAACCCCAAACTACTGAAAAGTCTTATAAACTCATATAAAGTATTGCGCTTACGCGCTTATACCGTTTTCTAATTATATTGAAAAGTTATAGAAATTTAAAGAAATATTTACTCTCTCTTCCTCAGCGTACTTGGACTGAAGAGAATGAAGAATGATACCGGGAAGTACTAAAGATTCGACCAAAGCCTTCTCATCCCTACTTTTCATTATTTTTATGTTTTGTTGTTGTTGTTGTTGTTTAACGATTGTCGCATTACTGTTTCTTCTTTTTATGTTTTATGGGTGTGCCATCGCAGAAGTATGCATTATGTTTTATGTTATTTGTACCGGTTTTTTAATGAATTAAGAAATGAAGTATGTTTACAACCATACGTATTAGTGGAGAGAGAGTCTTTACTTTCTTTATGCTAAATTTACAACATTTTTCTCTGTGACATATTTCAACTTTGACAGACAATAAAATTAAAAGTTTTTACGATAATACGCTAGCGGTTATCTTGTAACTTGGCCAGCAAACAGTCCATATTCCCAAGTTTATTCTTAACAAACAAAAAATTAAACATTTTCGCAAACGGCGATGCTTTTTAGATTCTTGAGAAAACCAGAAAATGTTTAAATGCAAAAAAAAAAAAAAGTATTATTTTCATATATTTGTCATAAAGCAGCAGTGGCTCGTGTTCGTTTATTTTGTCTATAAATGTAAAACAAATGAAAACCTGAAAAATTATAAAATCCCATAATTGGCTAACGACCATATGTTGCATGGCTAGGAAACACAATGTAAACAAGTTTAATTAAAAAAAGAAAACGAAAATTTTATTCAAATAATTTTTCATAACACTTCCGTTGTTTTCCATTTATTTACTTATTCCTGTTCCTGAAAAAAAAAAAAAATTATTAAATCTTCTTTTTAAATGCGTATCATCTTAGGACCTGAGTTAGGCTAAAAAATAAAGGCGACATTACTGTTGGACTTGTCCGTTGCAGTTAGCTAGCCAAGGTAGTGATTTAACGTAAACTTTGTGTCTCGATCATCAACACTTGGAGTATATTGGTTTTTCATCAAGAGCATGCACGATGTGTTAGTTATAAAAAGTATTGAGCTTTCATGAAATATTCTTTTTATTGATTGAATGCATACTCGTGTAAATTGACATTTAAGAGTAACTTTCATGCTTTACCTGAAACGTGTACTTAATGAGGCGCCTGTCAGCGATATCACCTAAAAGCGAATTCTTGAGCCAATACTAGCCATTTTTAGTTCGCAAATCAAAAATACCGACGTATTCTCGCGGCTAATCTTGAAAATTTGATGGTAATTAAATCAATAGGACGCGAGTCTGTAGGGGATGCCGGTAAGAAAATCATTCAAAGAAAACTTACTTAAGAAACAAAAGAAATGAAACATTTTACTAAGAGAAGTTTGGAGTTTGCCACGATCAGGAGCAGAACGTGATATATACCAGCAATTTTGTATTTCTCTTTAAACCATTCACGCTAGTCACCGTCTACACAAAATTAAAAAATTCTTTTATTTCTTACATTATTTTGTGAACAATGCTGTCCTTGATCTTCAACAAAAAATAGTAATAAAAAAATATGCAAGATCGGCAACTGCTAAGCCAACGCATGTCTTTAAGTGAGTGAATTAAAATTAAAAGAAAAAGAAAAAATTGCACTGTGTAGTGCTCTAATCTGTGTGCGTGTACATGTGGGTCTCTTTGCGATTACATATTGCATTTCATTTATAGCGGCAAAGCTTTGCATTAACCGACGCCAAGACTGAAGTTGTGATAAAGACGCCAACATATCTGGATTCATGGCGTTTGCTTGGCTCTTTGTCTATCTGATCAATTAAATGAAATTGTTGTAAACATTCGCTTCATATGCAGTTGTCTAGCTTAGTATATTTAGCGCAGAGAGTAAATTAAATACATCAAAATATTACATTTTTTACAATTTCATTTTCAAGAAACTGGATTAGTTAGTCAAACCTAATGATAAAATGACGAAAAAACTGTGACTGAACGCCTAAGGTACGGCAAATGTGAAAATCAGGCTCATTTAGGAAAAGTAGAATCACGTTATACATTACAATGAGGTGACCAGGTGTACACTTTTTCCTAAGTCTGTATTTTTCTCAAGCGTCTCTTGTTTCAAGCGATAGGTCACTGAAACGTGTGATTAAAAAGCTAAGTAAGTGTTAAAAAATCCACCCGCTGACGTAGTTCTTTCGCGCCATCGAGGACTAGCCATCTTAGTTAAAGATTGATCGGTTTTTTACTTTAACCCTAACCCGAAGAAGGTAAGTTTTTTGGTTACTTCGTACTGCATTTCCAAAAAGTATATTTGGTTGAGTAAGTAAATACTTTATTTATTTATTTATTTACTTACCCATGGAACTCAGCTGAAATAAATTAACAGCCGAGCTCAGTTGACTCTTGGAAGTAAGGGAAGAAAAGGTGCCTGCCTTGAGGGTCGCCAGACGTGACGGGAAATTCATCTAAGGTAATGAAGTAAACAGACCCTGAATTATTTGTTATGAAGAAAAGATCTTATCCATGTCACTAAGTGCAAAGGGAAGTCAGAGGCCTGGAGTTAGAAGATCAATAAGTTGTGGTTAGTTAAGTCAAACGCCTTACTAAAGTCAGTATATATGCCATCCGTGCGAGAGCTACTATAAAAAGCCTTGAAAACATGACAAGTAACCTCCAAGAGATTCGTGACAGTAGATATAAGATTTCATAGCAAAAGCTTGGTGCCGAGTAACAATTCGCTCAAACAATTTAGATAAGACAATCAACTTGGCAATGCCTGTATACTTCACATTTGTGAATTGGAATAAGGAAACTGCTCTTCCAACACAAAGCGAAACCACATGACGTCAAGTACTGACTAAAAGTCTTTAAAAACACAGCACTACAAAGCTCGTCAGAGCATGATTGGATGGGGTGCCATCAGGCCCAGGCGCCCACTATATTTTAGAGACCTCCAACGTCGTTTTCTCAAATGACCAAGTTAGGAATCGAAACCGAGTTAGCGATCAGATACGGATACAGTTAACAGTTAAATCGGAATCAGCAGTTGAAAAATTTTGTCGGAAGTATTCAGCAAAGAGATTCCGGTTTTCAATATCACAAGAGGACTCAGAGCCATGGAAAGAAACCTGCGAGCGATATATGGAAAAAACCATTTACGATTAACAAGCAGCGAGGATTTTATCGGGTGAAGATATCTGCAATTACATAGATGGTTGAGGTAATTAAATCCATGCCTTGCAGCAGAGTAGGCGAAATCGTCGTAAGAAGAACCGCTTTTCATAAATTTTTTGAAAGGTTTGTTTTTCCTATTTTTGTAATATTTAACACTCTTGTTAAATCAAGGTGGGCACTTGCCTCGAGGGCGGGGTTGCTTGATCGGAACGGGTGCACAAATAGGTAGGTTTAAGACGTTATAGAAAGATGATAGTAGGGTTTCAATATTCCCAGCAGAAAAGACGAGCATAATGTCTGAACGATGAGATTTAAGCAGTAAGATGTTGATTAGTAGTTTGACGGACCATAATGTGCAAATTAATGGATGATACGGGTCTTCAGGTAAATATAAAAGATGGACAGCGATTTACAGTCAAA
>KK502530.1:17102-66102 GCA_000688735.1 Glossina austeni | reverse complement strand
ATCAAATAATTGATTGGAAAACAAAATAATTCTATCAGATATTGAAGAGGGGACCGTACAGCCAGAAATAGCGCTATAAGATCAAGTAACTTGTGGCAAATTAAACTCCCCCAACGCTATGACTATGCCAGCAGGTTTAGACTTTCCGGCCATGTCACAAATGAGGAGAACGTATTTCTTATGAACAGAGTTATTCTCATTTCGGGGGGTATAGAAGCAAGTTACATATGACTGTTTACTGGCACTTTCCGCCTGAAAGGCATTAGATATGGGAGAACCTGGAAAGAATTTTGAAAAAGTTCGGACGAGTGTAAACAAAGCTTTAACCATGTTTCAGAGAAAGCGAAACAGGAAAACTACTTGGTCAATGAATTTAGGAAAGTATAGCGAATTTTTTAGTTTAGCGTCTAACATTTTGGGAAATGAAAGTCGCTGGGCCTGAGGAAACATTTAGTTTATTGAGGGTGGAAGAACTACCGAATTAGTATTGCGTGAACGATCCTGAGGAATGAATTCCTTTATTAAGGATCCAAGTGGCCACTATGGTTCATTTAACAGAATTTTCATGTTTTTAGTAGACAATAACACCTTAAAGACGAGATAATTCTCTGCTGAGACCGGGCTAAACTGAAAATGCAAAATAACTGTTTATGTTATCCTCAGAGGTGTCAGGCGCCACTCTTGACACGAATGATGATTTTCTTGGAGATACTGCCGTCAAGCAGACGTCATCCGTATTAGGAACGATAGGATTCATAGGTAGAGAATTTTGAGTTAAGGAAAAAATAGAAGCAGTGGCTACACTTGCTTGTGCAGTTTGTGCGACTTGTCCAGCCTGGTGACCAGCGGATACACCTGAACAGCTAGGGGGAGAGGCGAATTTATCTTTTTCTAAAATATTCTTTGGAGATGCAGACAGACTAACCTGGACTACGGAAATATGAAGAGATGCCCTTGCCACTTCAGCATAGTTGACACGAGGAGGACTTTCGAGGAGGAGGCATTTGTAATGCCTCTGTTATTAGCTAAGTCGCTAATGTTCGTCTTAGCAAGGATGGGACACTCAAAACCATAACCGGACTCGACAATGGCAGATTCAAAAGTTTCATCGTTGACGATGAGGATGAAGAGGAATGGTGTCGAGTAACATGGATCGAGGTATGAGATTTAGATGAAGCCAGCGGTGAAGTACCGCACGCTATACTAAACGTTAGTCGTTTACAGGCTGAAGGAGAAGGTGAGTGCTTTAGGTAGAGACAATCATCGAACATTGTTTTAATTCTTTCAAACTTCCCGCACAATGTCACGAGATTTTCACTTAATCCAAAAGGACCATTCATTGTCTCCATGGAAAGCTTAAAAAGGTTAATACCCCGTTTCTTACAGTCGAGACATGACCAACCTTCAAGTCCTTCCCATGACGATAACGCTCGCAAAGGTAACAAGCAATGGATCGCTCAGAATCTGAGCCTGTTTTGGTTCGACATGGTGTAAATAAACACTCCATGCGAGAAAGCAACCGACAAAATGGAGCTTATGAAGAAAGAAAAAACAAAAAAGTTTGCCACGTGATCAAAAATGATCTCGTAAATTAGCACACAACACAATAAACAGACAGAAAAACGCGGGAACGCCGCAAAATCAAGGCAGATGTTTGGAAGCAACAGCACGAAAAAACAAGAAACACACTTTTTAACGAGAACATCAACTGCCAAAATGATATCAACACAAAGAGCTCCATATACTTCAATAAATTCAAACACTTTTACAATTAATTACGCATTAAAACCGTATAAGGCAATGAAGGAAGAAAATGCAAAAGAAATTACAAAATTTTTACACACGCGCGCAGAGTTGCCAAAATGTAAAGTAACACTAAAAATAAAAGCATTTCATATATCCCCACGATTCTCAAAATTGCCTGAGAAGCAGATCCTCTTATTGTTTGTTATGAAAATACATAGGATTGAAGTTAAAATGAAATTAAATTTTTTATTTATTGGCGTGTAAATGTGTAAAATTCAATTGGAACAAAACTTAAGTTTACCCTATAAGACGCGACGATCTTCTACGAGAATTCAAGCACGTTTATGCAAGCTTCTCGTTTACAACCTCCAGCTTTTCGTATACGTTAGGGCCAACAAAATTCAAAACGAGAACGATTCATCCAAAAACAATCTTTGCTGTCTTTTCCTAAATTCCTTCTGAGAAAAAAAAAATGTTATAATTTATAAACATTGTATACATAAGTAACTACACTCTCTAATCGTCTGTGTGTACAGTGAAAATCTTTAAAATGTGACACTGGAGAAGATATATGACACTTTGGTCTTCTTTTGTTCTTATGGATGCCTCTGCGAACATTATCAGTACGTCAATTCAAATGTCAATGTCAAGGCAGTTTGCACAAAGTTCACGTAGAAGATGTAGGCCGCGTAGACTTTTCCTACCACAGCTTTCAGCCATGAAGTCCAGCATTAGGGCTGTAAATCCCTCACGATTTGCTGACACAAGTTCTGAGTTCCTTTCTTCTGAAACGTTCTCCTTGACCCATTTGAAAGCAACATACCCATACAGTGTATTCAGAAGGATACCAAAAGAAAGCTCTATTTCGGATATGCGCAAATTCGTGGTAATATCAGCTTTAGTAACTAAAACCAATTATTACCGACTAAAATCGGTGGTTCCGAAGAGCTAGGAAAACACAGAGTCACCGCTGTTACGTGTGATGCCGACGCTATTTTCGATGTCTTGATCATGAGCATTAGTTTTCGTGGAACCGCATTGAAGGATGTAGCTGTAGATGATCCAGCAAGCGCTTTAGTTGCGTGTAATGAATTTTTTGTTATTAGCCTGTTCAAGCACTTTGCCTGTATTCGATTAATGCAGATTGAATTGACATACAAACGCCGCCGTATGAAAAACAAAATGCTCGAGCATTGTTGAGATCCCCGTACCCTTAGCAACACAATAAACTAATTTACTTGCTGATTAAACTCAATCAATATGTGATCTTGAATTATGGGTTGCCAAGCTCTGTCTGGTTAGCGTCCTTCTAGTGTTCATTCGCATGGTTAGCAGACTGTTTCCCTTTCACCTCTATTGTGTCCTTCCATTAATGTTTTGTTTTATGCAAAATTCATATGAATCAGGTGATGCCGAGGAGGCAAAGGATCTCGACTAGCAACTCAATGGCCGTGAGATGGTCAAAGTTTAGGCGCGCTAGAGTTTGCCATAAAGCGGATGGGCTGAGATGCTAGTGGTTTACGATTTTTAGCTTTAGAATTTATTTCTCTCGTTAAACTAATTAATTAAAAAAAAATATTGTGAATTTTTTATTTTCTCTTCTCCAACAACATGCTTAACTTGGTTGAATTGTAAATAAAATTGCAAACTGAAAGAAATGAAAATAAATAAATGAGCAAATCTCACGTCACCGAGCAATGGGAAATCGAACGTGAGATGAACAGGAATGTTCTAAGAGTCCTGGCCACAAGAGTTAATGAAACAAATCGATTGATTTCTCTCTTGCAAGATAATGCAAGAAAATGCATCAATATGAACTAAGAAATTTCTTTAAATCAACAAACTGCGCAATATATCTAATTTTGGAATTTATTATTAAAATATTTTCACAAAATGGCAAAAAGAAATTCGGTAAAAACCATTTTAAAAATAAACTTCTTACACATGGCCATGTCTTTTAAATTGCATTTGTGTTAAAAATAAAATTTCTTAAATTTCATTTCATTTTTAAAAGTGCACAATAAGAAAACAAATTATGTATACTACGAATATAGTGTGCATATATGTATGCAAAAATGCACTTTAATGCAGTAGTTTTGAAGTGTGTTAGTCATTATCGTTTCAATTAAATTAAAATATAATCGATAAATGACGAAAGCCTTAAAGGTTTTCGCTCAATCTGTGAATCGATTTTCTTCAATCCGCACATTTTCTTTTATTTTCTTTTCTTCCGTTCGCGATTTTTTTTTTTTTTTTTTTTGTTAATTCCACTTGTCTATCGAACGTATTGGATTCTGATGTGTAATCATGTGTGATTTCTTGTGAAACGATCAAAAAAACACTCGCTTGGTTAGCGTAGACTATATATTCTTCTCTCTTTTTTTTGAATAATGAATAATTTTGCATTGATTTATTCGTTTCATAACACTTCCGCAATAAAAATTACAAACATGTGGCCGGTGATCATTTGCATTTATGGCCGTTTGCTCTTCCGCGACCAGCTTTAATCCGCTATTGCGCTGTTTGCATCCACTGTTTTTTCAACAAACTGTAAATATTTATTAATTTTGGCATGCGGGTTCAATAAGTTATCGTCCATAGTCGAGCATAGGCTTGTCAGCAGGCTGATATGAAATCTTTTATACAACCTTAAGCATCGTTCAGGGCAAATCGATTTCTATTTCTAGCGAAGCTCACGAGTTATTTTTAAAGCTTTTCCAGTTTCATTTGATGTTTTATTGTTTCCCTTTCCTGATGAGACAGGTCTCTGTAAGAATTTTTCTTTTTATTATATTTGACTAATAGTTCAAGGGACGTCTCGTACGCGTGTAACACAGTGAAGGACAGAAATTAGCGGCGAAAGGGAAAGATTTAAGAAGTGACCGTGGACTACATAGCACTTGTGCGCTTAGTCAGTAAAGACAGCATTTATGTACTATAGCTACAAGCGAGTACGGTCCACCCGAGACTTGAACCTGCGAACACTGTCTTGGTAATCGCACTTCTTAGCTACCTAGCTATCAATTGGACATCAATTGGGAGTTTTGGCCGTTGTTCTTAATTACTATGAGTTTAATTAATTTTTAGGGAAATAAACAGCGATTACCGGTAGTCCGAACAAAAATGAAAGTTGAATGAATATTTGTGGCGCTTTCTTCTTCGTGCTACGACGAGAGCATCAAAGTAAAAATAATCCCCCATCCTTTATATCATACATGAAAAACATAGTGGATTACAGCACTAGTCCATTTGTATACGAATTTTGGGCATGAGAGACATGACGTTTACTTTATCTTTTATAAGGAGATGTAATATTTTCTGTCTAGTGTGATGAAATGAGAAATGCTCAGTTAATCATACAGTTATAATAAACATTAAATATGAATATTTGTTAATTATATGCAAATTGCAGTGAAAATGTCTGTGAAATTTGATATTCACAATACCTGTCCGCTTACACGGGATTTGTATGACTTGCATAGACGTACATGCTTGTGAAATGAATTTGTTTGTTATCTTTACCTCCATCATAGTAAAGCTTCAAAATGTTTATATTCAATGGTAACTAAGGAATTTTCAAATGATTTTGTGGGATGGTTGGTTGAAAGGGAGACGTATACAATTGCTATGATCACTATGCGTGGTTACCTTGAAGACCTTAAATAAGCAAAGAATGATTATGCTTCAGCATTAGCTATACTTAAAAAACAAGGTTCATAGCATACAAAAAAAAAAAAGAAAAGAATATCCAATCGGCAGAAAAAATTCAACAAAATCCGAAAACGATTTTAAGTTTTCTTTTGTGTCTCTGTTGTTGTTTCGCTCTTCGTGAGTGTATTTATTTAGTAAACAAACAAATAACGCGAGAAATTTTATTTTAATCTATTTACCCATCATTTGGGTAACGTCTGATTTCTTTTTTTTTTTTTTTTTTTCTTTTCATGAAAGACAGAGCAAAGTTGTAATAATATTCGCAGGCTCTTTAAATTTTCGTTAAAGGTCTTTTCATATTAATTTAAGAGGAGGAAAAAATCTGTAGAATGTTTTAGTTGCGCTGATTTGCGGGTAATAAAGTTTCAATGAATACATTTAGAAAACCGATATAATATAAAATTTGCAAGCCCCTACCACATCAAGCAAAATTACTACGCGCGGTTACACATTTTGTTATTTTTTCATCTGTGAGAGATTTTTCTGTTTGTTTATTTTCATATGAGCAGTCGTTAAGCGGATGTCTTCTATTTGCGTAATATGGTGTTTGTCAGGAAGAAATGAGGAAAGAGAAAGAAGTATAGTAGTAGGGAGGTGGTGGCTCTAACCGATAAGTGTTATGACTTTACCGACTGACTCATTATAGCTACGACCAAAGTAACTCTACCGCACTAAGATTCTTAACTACTCGGCTATCTAGAGATAATTGGAATGGTCGGGCATGAAATAGGTTTGCCTCCTTATCCCGGCCATTTTCAAGCTTGATCGGCAAACTTAAAGCAAAAATATATTCATCAATCTCTAGATTCCTGAAGTTGAGAGTAGCAGCGGAGCGATCTGCATAGTCACATGGTCGAGTAGAAGAGAGCCATCATTACCAAGACGATGTTCGCAGGTCCAAATCTCAGTGCGGGTAAGTCGTCCTTGGTCGTGGTTTTATAGTGGGTGCTCAGCCATAAAGGCCTACCATTTATCGATTGCGCATACACACATTAAGCTGCGGGATCACTCCCTATCTCTTTCTGACCATTTTGCCATAATTGCCAAGTCGCACGTATTAGTTGCAATAAAATAGACGAAATATGTTGTTATTGAATTGTCTGTTGATTGTTATGCAAGTTTGTAGGAAATTTCCTAAAACTGCATCCCGGCATCAATGTGAGCAAATACACTCTTGAATACATTATTTCCTTTATGCGTATAATTTGTATTTATTTATACAATAGTTAATAAAAATTTTTGCAATATCTTGCAAATATATTAACACATATGTGTATGTAAATTTTGTCAGAAAACATTATCAGTAGCTTTTTATTTTTAACCCTGAAATTTGTATCGATGTAAATCTGCATATTTGTCGCGTAGTCACAGACGCTCGCAATCATCTAGATAGACTTGACAACAAAAGTTTACATACTTATGTACGTACGTAGATATGTATGTATATATGTAATGCGACTTCTCCCACTTTAAATTGTTGTTGCGTTTTTCTTTTCTGGTAGCCGTTGTATTACTATCGCTTGCTTTAGCATACAAATTAGAGCAAGTAACCGCAAAAATACAGAGGAATTAAGGTGACGCAATTTATTTATTTATTTATTTATTTATTATTATTATTTTTTTTTTTTTTCGTTTTCACAAGTAGGCACAACTACCGCAACAATACTTTTTTCATATACATAGACATGAACGCATGCATTTAAAGCAAGTTGATGCGGTTTTTCTTTTATAAGCATTAAACTAGTTTACCATGCCCATATCATATTAATTACTTTCGCACTGATTACTAAAGAGTATCATTCCGTTTGTAATATGTATAAATAGATTTTGGAAGACTTAAACACCCATATATATATACTTTTGATCACCGATAGATTCTGCGACGACTTAGTCACATACGTATTTTTACTTTTCGTATAGTCTGTGTAGCTATTAACAAATGTGTTAAAATCCATGTGTTTCTTTTTAATTAAATTTGGAATGCATCGTTCGCTCGATCACAGCGAATTATTTTAAAAGTGATTCACAAGGGATTTTGGGTGTTGCATATTTTCTTTGATAACAACTATGTGTGTACATATGTAAAAGTGCCACTATATACAACTATATATACATAATAATAGTGGACCCCGCCCATCTAGTCCACACAAAATCTACATCCCGAGAAAAAGAAAAAAAAAAGACGCGAATATAAAAGGGGGGGTAACAAATATCGTAACCGACAATACATACGGACACAATACACTGACCCAAGATTTATAAAAAATTGAAATGTTTAACACAAATTAGTGTCATTTGCTTTAAACATATTTGTCTTTTTCATAAGAGAAATAATGAATAATATCCGTGTATTAATTAAAAGAAATTTCACATTTCTGTAAAGCACTGCGTAACAGGTAGTGCAGCAGTGGTCCTGAGATCTATCCTCTACGATGCAAACGAGCTATGTTTCTTCGTGTGTTCCTCATCACTTCTGCTATGTAAAAGATTTATAATACACCGAAGCATCGACTTCAGCGTCTAGTGTACATTGTACCCTCAAATATTACACCAAGTATTACACCGTAAAGGTAGACCTTAACTGCCATCCTGAATTTAACAATACGACCAAAATCTCTCGATTAATGGTAAATACAAAATCGAATATATTATATACACCAGAGAGATATTTATTCAAAGTATATTCTACACCTCCATGCTTGATGCTGTTCCCGTTAGAGTTTTCATTATTTATTGCAATATTATTATTATAAAAAAATTTTAAGTGCTCTCGCATCTTTCTGCACTTACTTTACACTCAGTTTCGGCTTTCGAACTTTTCCAGCACAAAACTTTTAAAAATGAAGTTTTAACTTTAGTACGAAATAGGAAAATTCAGTGCACTCTGCAGCACTGAATGGAGCACGTTTGGTGTAAGTAAAACCTTTTCGATTTTTCTCTTCTTCGTTGTAATTCACGAATGTTTTTTTCATATTTTCATACCCTACACCGCTTGTGGTACAAGAACATATTAAATTTGTGCGGATGTGTGCAATACCCGGAAAGACTTGAGATATACCAACCCTTTTTTATCAGAAACACTTTCTGAACGGTGTCTATCCGTCGGTCTACCTGTCCATCTCTTGCTTTTTTTTGCTTGCGTTCAACCTACAGGCTCCAGCTTTCTATATACTCGAGGAAATTGGTTATACGAACGCAGGGACAAACGCTATTAAAAATGATTCGGATCGGACAAGTTTTTCGACCACTTCGCAGTCAACAGCGTATTTTAAAAGGTTCTTGTGTGACTAAGCGCATTAAGCAAGGTGACGTAGGGTATTTAATGGCTGGCTTTGCCTCATTGCTCTTTCTCCATCTCTTTTTACTTTAGATGCGATATTATTAAAATAAATAATATTTCCAAGTTTTAAAAGAGATCACCCGCTCCCCCCTAAATTCTTCAATTTATTTCATATTAAAAGCAGTTTCTACAATTAAATAAAAAACATGAATAATAATAAAATAAAAAAAAAAATTTAAAAAAAATTTAATGTCTTTAAAAAACCATAAAAGTCAACCTTCTCAAGCTTTTGTTATGAAAAAATTTTTTTTCACCTTTCACTTTGAAAAAAATTTTATCTAAAAATATTTCTGTTGGAATGCTTGCTTTGCTATTATTTATTTATATTTAAAAAACACACAAAGCGAAATAACGAATGCAATAATAAATTTCATTGTTATCTCTTCAGTTTTGTTTTTGGGCTTTTTTATAAGCTTCTCTAATGGTTTTCAGTAAAACTTTTTTTATTATCGTTTTGCGCACTTACACATCATCATCATTGTCATTATCGGCTGTTATTGCTGGTGTTGGTTGGCTCTTCACTTCCAAATTAAAGCCATTGTCTTTATGGACCATATAAGCGGGTAGAGTCTCGATATAAGCGTTCGCTTGATCATTATAGGAACCTAACAGTTCACGATATTTCGAATAAACTATACGTTTCAATTTCGGATTTTGTTGGTTAGAATTTATATTGACATTATTAGTGGGCGGCGTTGAGCAATGTTGTTGTAAAGTGGCAGCCATTGTTACTCAATTTATTTAATTCCTTTACAAATATTTTTAGGTTGAATTCGATAGAAGTAAGGAAATGAATTATTATTAAATTTCATTTTTATACATGCACTTTGTTACAAACAATGAAAAAGAGAGAGCCTGTTAAAGCGAGTTCTTCATAACTATTATTTCGATTGAGTTTAAGTTTCGCAACTGCACGTCAATAATTCTCCGAAGACTACTAAGAACGTATTCGTAGCTAAATTTAGCAAACATCTCCTTTGGAAAAGATAGATGCGCTAGGAGATGTTTAATTACAAATTGCTTAAAGAGCGATCTTAAGTTATACGCTTCAATATATATCGATTATTAAACAGCTCTAATGTAAGATCCACGCTTGTTCCAGATCAACGGTAACCGACATAACAAATGCGTTTCCCTATATTATCAAGCTTTGCGGAAGTCCTTAACTAATTGAAGAAATTATCTTAAAATTTTCCATGTTTCAGCTGAAGAGTTGTGGCTTCGGTTTTTCACGCTTGTATGTCTGTGTCTGTGGTTCGAATAAATTTGGAAACCAAGCAGTAAGACGAACATTTTCTAATGCATAATCAATAAGAATTGCTATATAACATACTTTGTTGAATGTAAGCACACATTCTGACTCGTACTTGTTGAGAGCCTCAGATCTTCTAGCTTGTAATTTTAGTTTTTGTCTATTGCAGGTAAGGGTGGATCGTGTCAATTTTCAAACTTCATCTGTGGCCGTCAACTAGATGCACATATACGAGAAACAGACGGACTTTGCGTTGATCAAAGAGAGAACAGATCTTCTAGCTTGTAATTTTAGTTTTTGTCTATTGCAGGTAAGGGTGGATCGTGTCAGTTTTCAAACTTCATCTGTGGCCGTAAATTGATGCACATATACGAGAAACAGACGGACTTTGCGTTGATCAAAGAGATAAATAGCTTCTGGCCTATTTTTCAATGCTTGATCTTAAAATTGTCAAAAACTTTGTGAATTCTAGGCTAGTCGGCCAAAGACCACATCACAAGTAGACAAACGCGTACATAGATAATGAAATCGACTTCAACTTTTACATGGTCTAAGTATACACGTAGATATAGATGAGACGCGTATATTCAGCGGAAGGCGTGACCTGGTATAGACTTATTTCAAAGGAGGATGAACAATGCACGTAGACGTCTTCGCGTCAAGATTTTACATTCTATCTTAGTTAGAGCGATCAGAAATATCAGAGAGCGTAGATCTAGTGGGAGAATTTCGAACGATCTAGGATGCCTTGCTGGCTCGGTATACATATGTGTGTAGTACGATATTTCGCATCGCAACAAATATTCCCCAATTGTTCCATACCTTAAAATCAGTCGTTTCCACAAAATCCTTTCATTGCATTACAAATACACATTTATTTCAGTGCCTCACTAAGTCTATGTTGAAGCTAATAGGAACGAAATAAACATTTTTATGTTCAAAATTTATGAAAATGCTTTCCTGCGTCTATAATTATAATTGTCAAGGTATCGTAACGAGCATGTATTATATATGTAATGCATATATACATATATGTAAAAATATATATGTAACAATTTCTATTTTATTTATATGTAAATTTCTAAATCTAAATTCATATACATATTGAGCTTGTCTTTTTCTTTCCCACACGCCTCCAATAATCCCTATATAATATAAAAGCAATAAATTGTTCACGCTTGAAGAACAACCAATGCGGCTACTAATGCAGTTGAGAGGAAGAAAACTTTAATGAATCATTCATCAGTCATCGATTGACCGCTTACGTAGTGAAAAAATTTACGGTCAAAGTCCAGCCTGAAGTGGTCAGCATAATTGATTCAATAACAATGAAAACAACAGCAACAACAACAAAAACAAGTATGCATTTTGTATATTTGAACATTCGTGAATCAATGTGCTTCATATTTCCAAGAAATTCATGTCGTCTATGGTGTACGTTTTCTTTGACGCAGAAAAAGGACAAATTGTATGAATCATAAATTGTTTCGAATTTTTTTTTTGTTTTTTTTTTTAATAAGAAAGTAATTCATAAGATATTTTAAATCAAACATTCTTAGTTTGTGAATTGTTTACCGAGTACTTTATAACTGTCTGAACCCAATTAAACTGGAGTTGTTTTTTTTTTCTTTTGAGTTTACTGAAGATGTCTTACATTACAAATAACTTATCATTAGCTACCTTCGTATTTACGCAAATTCCGTTCGCTTCTTTATTAAGTATTTTCCTCGGTCTTGAGATGTTATTTGCAAGTATCTTAAAATAAAATTGCGATTGTTACGTAATGCACTTCGGTTCTTTAATCTGTTTTTGATTATGTCAGTTCTTTAATGTGGTTAGCTCTGGTGGTTTATTTATTGAGCACACGTACGCAATTGTGGTTTGTTTGCGTAATTTAAAGCTTTATCGTGTAAGTTTTATTTAATATCATTAAGTAAAATTATCCATAAAGAATAAATAAATTGAGTTACGAATAAAAATTCCAACTCATTAACTTTATTCTTTTATTGATTGGTTCCTTATTGAATTCCAAATTGTTTCGGGTCCTAACCTTATTTCAGCTTATCTTATAGCAAATTTCATAGTTGCTTTTAAGCCACCTATTGTCATCTGCCAAAAATAAACTGCACATAGTGATTTAAGTTGACGCACCTACGGTCATTATTGAAGTCACTTACCAAAGAGGTTTTTTGTTTCTTGTTACTACAATTGTTTATACCCTACGCCACTTGTGGTGTAAAGATGTATTAAGTTTGTATGCCAGAATGTATGCCACGCCCGGAAGGACTTGAGATAGAACCCTTTTCTATTATACCGATTCATTCAGAATTACTTCTGAATCTCTATCTGCCCATCTATTCGACTTGTTTTCTTATATTTACCTACAGGCCCCAGTTGTTAACATAAAATATGAAGAAATTTTCTACGCCGACATGTTTTAATCCAAGGACGATGATTTGGATCGGAGGACTTCTTCGAACATTTCCCCTATAGCGCCTTATTTTGAACAGTCGATACATGAATAAGTGTAGGGTGATGCAAGATCTTTAATGGCAGGACGTGGCCTAGTTTAGTGTTCTTGTTTGTTTCTATTTAAAATTCAAAAAATTAAATTTTGAATATTTTTACTTTTATTGATTTTGAATTATTTTCAATTTTTTTATAGTGGTTTTACTCGTTTTCTAATTTCAGTTCAAGACTTTGCTAAACCGTGGCATTATTTATGCTTCTGTCATCTTTTTTTTTTTGCTTCGGTTATTATTTGATTGTTTCTGGCTTAGACTGTTTCAAAGAAAATTCAGGTAACAAAATAAAAATAATCCAATCCAAAGCATTTTCGGTGGCGCTTGTCTTTGGGCTACAAGGTGTTCGAGTACCGAATTTCATCAAAATATCTTATAAATTGTGCCCTGTAGGCAAAATAAAAATAAAAAAAACATGCCGGACAGCCGGACATGTAAGGTTAAATCGACTCAGAAAGTGATTTTGAATCGATCGGTGTAGCAGAACGTAGGCGTATCTCAAGTCGTTGCGTACATCCGCATAAATTTAATATATCCTTGGACAGCAAGTGGTGTAAGGTATAAAATGTTTGTGTACACGAGCCAAACAAGCAAATAGTTTAGCAACCGATTGAGCCTCTCTAAGCATGCAACGTCATATATTTATCATATCTTCGTTAAATTTAAAGTCATTCAATTCATCTTTGTAGAACCGTATGGACAGTGCAATGTTTTGAATCCTCTCACTCTCTCTCTCTCTCTCTCTCTCTCTCCCATAACATAAGAGTTTTATATTTCATGGTGCGATTGCCGAGGTAGTGTCGAAACTTCGACCAAAGATCATTGGCTTCGAGAGGCAAGAGCCTGCTGACCCAGATGCTTATTGCACGAATAGGTAATTGTGGCACGTATGTAGGTCTTAAGTCAAATCCTAAATACCATTCTATCAATTCTAGTCTGATTCTCCCACAATCATCGCTAAATCATTAGAAATGTCGGCCATAGAAATTTAGGGATAAACGGGAACAAATATTCAGAATTCCTTTTTGAATTTGACGGTAATGAAAATTCGGATGAATTTTAATTTAATTATTCTCTCTTGTGTTATGCTATTTTATCAAATAGTATTTTTTCACTTTTCTTTAAGTAAAGTTTGATTTTTAATTAAGTGTTGTTCTGACCTTGTAAACCGTACAAGAGAACATCAGAACGGACAAAAAGCAGTTAAGAAGGAAGGAGAAAATGCAGGCATCAATAAGTGTGCATAATAATTTTTCCGATAATCCGTCTTGCAAGGAAATGTTTAATTATTAATTTAAATGTAATTTCTCTCTCTCTCTCTCTTTCTCTTTTGTTGCAAGCTGTTTTATTAAATTATTCATTACTTTTATTGCAATAAATTGTTTAAATAATTTTATCACTTTTCCCAAATGAAAAAAATTATTTTTTTATGTTCAGTTAAACGCTTTATGATTTGTTAAGCTCCGTTTGTTCCTTTTTGACGTATGGAATAAATAGTTTTTTTTCAACTTTTTATTTTAAAATAATTTGTCTTTTTTGTTTAAAGTTTTTTTAATAACAATTCAATTTTGTCTTTATATAGATATTTTCCAATTATTATTTGATTTTTATAACTTTCCGTAAGATCATGTACTCAATAACTCTTTTCCGTAATTAATTCCTTTATTTTTGTGTTTCTTTACAGATTTATCCGCCCTGCGATTAAACGTTGTTCACGCATTGAGTGCTTTACGCGTAATGCAACAAGCAATCAACGCACACGCTTTTGTTGGTCTTACTTACAGCAATAAGTTCAAATAATACCTGAATATGTTTGCTGGGCAAGATGTACGTAACTTTTAACAGAAACTGCTTAAAGATATGGCGAATGTGTTAAGCAAAGTTTCTCTCGCGTTCTCCTATTTTCTCTCTGGGAACTTCGAAAATAATAATAACAATAATAAAGCAGAGACTACAGCAGCCCGAGCAGCAGTGATTAAAAACTAAATAACGTATTTTAAAAGCGAAGATTTATGCAAAAACATAATTTGATTTCAAATTCCGCAAGACGTCCGAAGCATCCGAAATATTTCTTCAATTGAGTATGCACGTGTAGAGCGATAATAGACTTTAAGATAAAAAGTCATGTTTCTCTCCATTTAAATATTTATTTGCTTAACTGTCTTTATAGGCTGCAGGGCAAAATAACAAATAAAAAAACTATACTCAGCTTTGGCCGAATACTCTACACCCACCATATTTATACCAAAAAAAAAGAAAACATCGAAACATACGATATTTTGAATTTCTATAATACGAAATGGGCGTGACCAATTTGTTCACATTTTTGTGAGAGTACATAAAATATACAGATTTTTACTGTTGTACAACATCGTCTTTGCTTCTGGAAATACAGAGATCCAGTTATCCAGCGTCCGCCCTCGTTTATGAATACTGAGCGAAAATTCCAGAAAGCAGAGATGCATTCAGGTCAGATTGCACTGTTAGACGTGTCCTTCGATCGCTTTAGCCCGCTTTCAATACCAATGTGCGTACAAGAACTTGCCACGACTAAGTTTGACGCTGACGTGGAAGAGAATGAATATTTATTACGGTTGAACGGACGGACATGTTTAAGTATATTCGGAATTGTATCCCAGAAGTGTAAACACGTAGTGGAAAGTTGGCTTTCGCTTGTCTACGCAGCTGTTTAGAAAAAACAGCTGAGTTATAGTTTTCATATGTGATGACCCCTTCGCCCAATTGATTTGACGAAATGAATTAACCTTTACCTCTCACTGTCTTTCACGACAAATAATTCAATGGTCGCGGTTTCAAGTCGCAAGTGCGGTAAAATTTTCAATATGGGCGAGCATATGATCCAAGTTATCCGGCAGGCTTTGTAACTGCATTTACAAAATATGTAGACAATAAGTAAATAATAACATTAATGTTTCTAGTACCCTTGGTCGACCATGAAATCTTTGCCTCATGGTTGTTTTTGATCATCGTGAACAGCGGTATTTAGTTAGCCATGTTCGTTTATACACGTCTGTCAGTTTGCTTTAAACTGGTAATTAAGGTTATTACCTCAAAACTCTGCCTGTTCTTGTGTGTGTCCATATTAGCGTGTGCTCTTTAACTTTGTTATCTTGGGCACGTTAGGCACGTACGTTATGCTTCGAGTGCGTTATGTTAAAGCTCATGTACATTTTACTTTTTTCTTCTTTCATGCAATACCCCTGGGAGATAAATAAGAGTGCCGCAGTTTAGTTAATATTTATTTACACAATCATTTGAACATCGGTTGATGTAAATGATTAGCTGGCACGCTGTCTAACACGACGATGGTATTGAAAAATTTGTCGAAGCAATCAAATCTGCGATTTGTTCAACGTTTCTTATTTGGTTATTTTTAATTAACCATTTTAAGTATTTTTTTTTTTATTTCTTACATTCTTCTGTGATCGAATTGAAGAAAAGCTGTTTTTGTCGAGTTTCGGTTGATGAGAACCAGAAAAAAGCAATGTTCCGCATCCGGTTGCAATGTGTTATAAAACATTCGGTTCTGTGTGACCAGAACAGTTTTTAAAATGTTCTTCAACCAAAAAACGTTTAACTTTAACGGCTTTTTTTTTTATCTTACATTCATTTACATATATTTTTGATTTAATTATTCATTACCGCAAACAAAAAACAATTTATTTGAAATCTTTTGAAGACAAATGTCTGAATCGTCCAATCAGTGTTCGTACGTACACGCAAAGCTCTAGTCTGGATGATTTATTTTCAACGAAATAACAAAAACAAATACATTAACGGCCGATGACCTATTATGAAAAATATTTTAATGCTTATGAAATGTTTATTTATACGAAACTGATGTTCTCTTTAACTTTTGCATTTTGTGTACACATTAACGCCCACTTCGCATATATTTTTGTATTTATACAAATGTTTTTCTTTATTCAGGGCCACTTGACAATCTAATTATGATATGAAGGAATAATGATGTAAAGTTTTCCATCATCTGACAGTTTTCCATCAACAAATATTCTGTAGACATCACCATTCCAGAGTAGACGTGCCCAGTAGGGACTTACGATAAGTGGGAAATCGTGCACCAAGCCGTTCACTTCACAACTAGTTAAAGTAGTTGAAGACACCAAAAGTGTTTTCATTGCTGTATCTGTTTGTTCTTTTTCCAAGTTCCGATGCTTTCTGTAGGCTCAGTCAGCACATTTTCTGGTTAACAAATTCTGTTTCTAACTTACTTAAGGTGGATGGTTGTTCAACGATTCCGTTTTCTGCTCTTACCAATAAAAGCTTTTAATATCCCTTTTATTATATTGGAAGTACGAATAAGCTTGGTCTGGTCCGGTAAGAGAGATTGTAACGGGTACTAGTAGAGTAAAGAATAAAACTGCGACTCCTAGATTTGAAAATGCTATCTACTAAACTACACCGAACCGAACGAAAATTTATCACATTCAAGCGTGTACAACATAGTTTCGATGAACTTTGAATAGATGGTCGTTTGAAATGTGGAAAATCGAATTTTCCTGATTAACTCGAAGGAAAGCGCGGCTAATTCCTTACGAGTAATGAACAGCGAATGTGTCACAATATAGAGAGAGTATGCGAACCAATCATGTCTACGATAAGGCTGAATGTCCTCGAATGTCCGACCATTTGAAGGGAACATGTGCCCGTGGTGTGTTACAATTTGTTCCAACCAGATGAAACCGTCGTTAACGAATGCTACGTCCAATGATTGATGATGACGACAAAAAATGTGCATAACAGGCTTGGTATCGTGAATTTTTAGCATGAAGGAATTCAGGTCCATATACCAACACTCGCTTAAGAAATGTTTAAAGTTCTAACCTGGAATGTCCCACTGTCCACGCTATTATCAGCAGATATTACTTCTATCGATCAACATGGGTTTCAATAGAAGACTTATTGCTTGTTCGAGCAATGCTTCGATTCTTAGGACGACAGCCTTACAAGACGAGACCTTTTTCAATATGGAATTTGAAAATTGCCTGAAAGATGGGGAAAAGTCGTAGCTAACGAATAAAGTACGTAACACCTAGTTATCAGTAACTAAGCTTCGAAATTTTAAAAAAATACCCTCAAAACTTATTTGGAAAACAAAAGAATTCATATTTGACTCAGATTAAATGATTCCTCTCAGTGCTTTTTTCCCCATTTTAACACAACTAAACTCAACTAAACCGCTTAATAGTATATTTAAAGAAAGATGATCGAAGATCAGATGAAGAAAAGATTATGACTTATGACGCCATTCCATAGATATTATTACGTAAAGATGCCTAATTACCAACAATTTTCGAATTATTACAAAAACATAGAGATAGAGTTCGTATCTGGCAATGGCGTATAGGTGTCCTCGCTATCCACGAGTCCTTATGATAGGAAATGTGAAATGATAGAAGGCGAATTGAGAGATGAGATGAGATAATAAAAGCCTTTAGTTCTTCAATAGTCAACCTGCAACAGCATGCCATCCTACGATCCTATTGAGTGATGTGTCATTTATCGATTGTCTTGATCATACTATTGAACAGCTATAGTTATTCAAATCTGCTTGGTTGGATACTATCGCAGTTCCCTTTCAATAGCTCGGCGCCCATATTTGTTTCGGATGTTCATTTATTTACTTACGCGTGAAACGCAGCTAAAGTAAATGAAGAGCCGAATTCAATTGACTCTTAAAAGTAAATCTGATATTATTTATTATTGGAAAACAAATATGAAGTATATAAGGGGAAGTAAAGAAAAAAAATTCATGTATAAATAA
Organism: Glossina austeni; assembly: GCA_000688735.1. NCBI lineage: Eukaryota > Metazoa > Arthropoda > Insecta > Diptera > Glossinidae > Glossina > Glossina austeni. The sequence continues at coordinate 47,725 of KK502530.1, read as the reverse complement.
ATAAGAAAGAAAAAAAAAGAAAAAAAACATGTACACAACTAGCACAGAGGCACACCAACAACCAGTACAGATCCGAACTGCAAGTGAATCCCTAAGCCAGTGGTTTCCAACTTGCGGGGAGCGCCCCCCTGGGGGGCAAGGGGAGCATGTAGCTGTTTCCACAATATCATTTTCAAAGACAAACCAAAAAAGTCAAATAGGTGTCAAAAAAATGAATCAGCAGTATACGTAATCCACAATCCTCGCCGCGGATTTTTGGTGAACAAATGCTAAAACGTCCAATTCATACTCTTCTTCGAATCGAAATATCTCGCTTTCGCGTTTGGAGCCGAGTACCGGTGGGACGTGGAATCAAGAGATAAGCGCTTGCAACATCCCGGTTATTCTCGTGCTTACTCGCGCTAAACTTCAGTAAACAGAAGCATCTGATTGTTTCGGTTTTCTTTTTGTTTTTTAAAGGGGGGCGCATTCATTTTTTTTTTAAAAGGGTGGCGACGGTACAAAAAGGTTGGAAACCACTGACCCAAGCCATTGGAAAGATGCAAAAGCGTGGCAACCAATAGTGCTAAACAGCACCAATTAATTTTCGAGTCATGCTGAAATGTTAAGATTGCACGTTAGTTTAAATACGACATAGCCAAACCGCGCATATTAAGCATAATTGTTCTGATAGACTCTAAGCAGTCCGAAGTTGAGATTAAGTGATAGGCATTATTTAGGTTTCTGCAAACAACTCTGAACGGATTGAACAGCTCACAATTATATTTACATCGACTAAGCTTAAGGAAGGAAAGTGTCTAGAGAAGCGTTTAGGGACCATCTCACCAAGTAATGTGGGCCAACTTAGTTAACAAGGAAACACGAAGAATAATTCTAAGCTTCTCAAGTGACGGTAAGGATAACAGAAGCAACCCATTTTCATAAGGAGACAGAAAGACAACGAGGTCCTAACCCAAGTTCCTAAAAGCAAATAGCAAGCATTGGAAGGAGACCACACAACAAGGACATTCCCAAATATTGGTCTAACTAAGCACATGTGTGTCCTTTTTGTAACATAAAAATCCTTAAGCTCTTTGGACTGCCTCTTAATGAAGCCTAGAGTGGATCTAGCATTTAATTAAAGAGAGTTCAATGTCCAAATTAAAACGTAATCTGTGGTCGCAATGAACATATCAACGGTTGCCAACTTGTGTGAGTCAATGAAATACTCAGCACTGAATGACTTCTTCCTTGAGAAAGAAACCTTTTTGCATTTTATTAGATTTAATTTTCTAAAATTTAACGAGCACCATGTAATCAAATTGTTTAAGTTAATTTGAAGCTAATACGACTGCGACTCCAAGAAGAAGGAAGAAAACAACTTAACATTGTCAGCATATGCATAAGATATGGCTGCATATAATCACCGAGGGCAGATATTATATAGAAGGATGCCTAAGTGCCTGTCGCTAAGTGCAAAGGGAAGTCAGAGGCCTGGAGTTAGAAGATCAATAAGTTATGGTTAATTAAGCCAAACGCCTTACTAAAGTCGGTATATACGCCATTCGCGCGAGAGCTACTATAAAAAGCCTTGAAAACATGGCAAGTGACCTCCAAGAGATTCGTGACAGTAGATATAAGATTTCATAGCAAAAGCTTGGTGCCGAGTAACAATTCGCTCAAACAATTTAGAAAAGACAATCAACTTGGCAATGCCTGTATATTTCTCAATGTCTGTTTTCACATTTCCGAATTGGAATAAGGAAACAGCTCTACCAACACAAAGCGAAACCACATGACTTCCAGTACGGATTAAAAATCTTTAAAATAACACCACAAAGCTCGTCAGAGCATGATTTCAGTATACATGATGGGGTGCCATCAGGCCCAGGCGCCCACTATATTTTAGAGACCTCCAACGTCGTTTTCTCAAATGACCAAATTAGGAATCGAAACCGAGCTAGCGATCAGATACGGATACAGTTAACAGTTAAATCGGAATCAGCAGTTGAAAAATTTTGTCGGAAGTATTCGGGAAAGAGATTTCGGTTTTCAATATCACAAGAGGGCTCAGAGTCATTGAAAGAAACCTGCGAGCAATATATGGAGATTTGCCTTTTGGAGTTGACAAAGTTAAAAAAAATTGCAAAGGGCGCGTCGGAAAATGTAATGATCAAGATGGGAATTTTCATAGAACCTCTCCATAGTTTGCGAATATGAAAAGGTAAGCTTTTACTTAAGCGTGTCTTTACATATAATCGCAAAATAAAGCAACGGTGGGGGACGTTTTTCGAAATATTGTCGTCATCCTTGCGATCGCGAAATTTCGCAGAGTACATGACCTCCTTATTTTTGTTTTAATAATCAACTTAAAAAAAAAATGTTTTCACTTTAAAAACTTCCCAATATATTTAAAAAGGTTTTGAACATTATTATTAACACGCGATAACCATAAATAAAATTTCCTCTTAGCGCTGGAGGGTGGATGTATGTTAGGTATGTCATAAGCAAAAATAAGCATATAGTAAACGCGTTCAGGTCAGTGCAGAGTTCTGAATCGGACTCGTCTTTTGTTGCACTTCGATACTAAGACTGCGACTGTCGATTCTAAGAGTTGTCACAGTACCGCTTACCCACTTTACAGCAACTGCGACCGACAATAGCTGATATTAACACCAATCAAAGTCAAAGTGTAGCTGACTTTATATGTAGCTCAATAAAGGAAATGGGAGGTAGATTGTGTTCGTCTGAACTTATTACCTGCCAGACTTTCTGTAATTCGTTCTCGCACTCGATATATATGTAACGCATTATTTTTTTTATGAGCCTACAGGTAGATGTTTGCAGTTATCCTTGTTTTTTGATTTATTGTGAACGATACTCGAGCTTTGGGAAAATTTGTTTTGTATAAGCATTAATTAACTTGTTCCCATAAGTCACACGTTTTATGCTGCATGCATTAAATCAAGTCGACATCATTACCATCACCATTCGTGTGAATGGAAAGATATAGTTTAATAAGCAAGAGCATCGAACCTTAATGCGAAAATGAATCATTCGGCATTACGTATGGAACGCGCGCATGAGGCCTGGAATATATATATATATGTAGTTTTGAAAGTGTAAATTTAACATTTTCTTTTTTGTTTATTAACTAAAAGTTTTTTTTTGTAATTTCTGTTTAAATAGCAAAACTTTAGTATTTCAAGTTGTAAAAAGTAAATAAATATTTAGATATTACGACAACATTGAGGTATTTCAGCGATGACGGCAATATTATTGAAAAACATAAGATAACATAAGCAGTGGTTGTGTCTGAGGTAGACGATGATAGCAATGATGGCGATTAAAAAACTTGATGGGTTTTAGCATGAGGGACGGAGATGTTTAATAGTTCGCCTTAAAATAAACAAAAAAAAGCATTTTTTTTTATTTTAACTTTTTTCTTTTTTTTTCCTCAATGTAAAAGCATTGACATTTCCTATACAGTTTTAATTACACATTCAGATAATTGTGACAAACGTGTGGCAATGTTGAGGATTTTCTCATGCTTCCCTTTGGTGTCTGATGGTCGCTGAATCAGCCAGCGTTGCTCTTATACAATACATTATGAGATTATAAATATTAATTGCTTCTTATGCGTTTTGATGAATTGTGCGCATGTAACCATTTTTAAGTGCTTGGAAAAACAGTTGCGTAAGTTAATCAGCTCTACTTTGGTTTTTATAGCTAACACCGGCATTACCGTCTCCCCTGTTATCTATCTATCTATTGCTGACCTGTAGGTATTCTAAATTTAGAAAAGTAAATTAATTTTAAAACTGGGTGAGACAGATCGGCACACATGCTTGCAGCTGTTGAAACTCTATGCGAAGTCTAAAAAGTATATGTTGAAATTTTTTTGGTCAATAATCTAAAATGCAGTCATAATCGGCCAAACAATTTGCTTACAATTAACATTTAAGAAGTTCATGATGTGGGGAGCGAAACTATGAGAATTTTCGGAGTGTCGTAACGACACTCTCACCTTTTCATGGTGCACTTAATAAAGAATTGCTGTTTGCTTTAAAACTCTTTTTTAATCAGGGCTACTCAGCTACTCGACAAAGAAGGGCTTAAGGTTTGCTGTGTGTAACTTGGCAACGGACTTTCTCTTGGACCTCTAAGAGGGGTATCGGGAAAGGGATCTCTTTTCTTGAGAGAAGAAAGCATTTTTCTTTTCACACTCGCTTCGTCTTGTGGATGTCGTCAAACCTACTCAAATTCTGATACTACTACGAAGTGATAAAGGGCTGGAGCAAAGTTAGATGTGTGCTGTGTGACGACTTCCTCGAAAGCATTATTGCCCTGAGAATGGACAGCGTGCTGGATGGTCTTCCAGGATATCTGAAAGTTGCAAGGCAAGTGCGGTTTCAGCTGCGTGCATTATGATAAAACCCAAAGCAGAATATTAAGGCGCAAGCACAGAATGGCAAGTCATGATGTTGTAGATACCCACGTGGTCCAGGTAAAAGTACGATATGATGATTCACCTGCCATCCTGAACTTTCGAGGAGGTATTGAGCAATGAAGCGGTAGATAAGTCTCGAGTTATCTCGCGCCTGTTTTCTTATTTGGGACTTCAGGAGTAGTAAGTCTCCTTGATTGTCCTACCCTTTGTGGACATAAATTTTCGCTTATCAAATTAAGACTTATGCCATCGGGCGCCGTGAAGTTCAGTTAACATAACAGACACTCACGAAACATCCTTATAGGCATCTGTGGTTATATTGGATATATCGTTTTGCTTACGAATCGCGAACATACGCATCGAATATACAATGCATATACTAAATCACTATAAAATTATGAGGCAACAAATAGTGTGTTTTAGGAATTCCTAAAGTAGCGAAGAACGAAAAGACAGAAGATTAATATTTCTAAAGTATATTCCTTTTAGATTGAACAGAGGCTTGAATAGGACAAAATTATTCCGCAAATAGTTACAGACCTGTAGGGTGCACAGTGTATTAGAAATCGTCTCGACAATCAGTGACGAAAGTGTAAGAATCGAGCAACTGATGCGCATTCCATACGAAAAAAATTTATATAATGTGTTGTAATACATATAATTACATATGAGATCGTGGCCATACAAGACTTGCTTTTTCTTACTTGTTTGAACTGCTTCTTCTTCGCTTGCAATTAACGTTTATGAATTTATGCATGTGAATGCAATGAATGAATTGCCTGGGAGAGCAAAAGTATGTTGTGTGTGGTGCAAATGAAAATTGAGAGTGAAAGTGATTAAGTGTAGTAACTTATGTTGAATGTGTATCCACAGACTCCATTTACTTATTAATAACACTGGTCCCGGCATGTGGTCACTTTCAGACAATATAACCGAAAAAAGAGGGGAGATACATAAATAAAAATCAAGAAGAATAAGTAAAAAAAATTGCATTCGGTTGTGATCGAATTTTTCGCGCCCACCATCTTTATCTTAAAAAAAAAGAAAATACTGCATTTTCTTACCCTATGATATTAGATGGACGTGGCTGGTTTTTTCTAGTTTTGTAGAACTGGAATTTGCTTAGAAGCTTTCGCAGTCTCTGCAGTAGTTTATGAATAATGAGAAAAAGACCCAAAAGCAGAGCTGTATTCCGTTTAAATTCCAGTGTAAACGCGGCCATTTTCAATACCAAAAACTTTCAATGTTTTTGTCAAATTTAAATTTTAATTTTTGTGATTGAGAGAATACAGGCATTACGCAGGTGGGCAAAGGGGCAGATGCAAGTAGGCATAGACAGACCTATCTACATAAATTCCCGATTTGTTACTATCCAAGACCATATGTATGTACTTTATAGGGTCTCTGAACCTCTTTTCGGTGTCTTGCAAACGTTTCGACAAAATCACAATACCCCCAATGCTTCGTTGAAGGGCATAAAAGCCACGTCTTTTTTGTTACTTTATTGCCTGAACAGAGGCACTTAAGGAAAATTACATAAAAAAAAAGTGATAAATGTTTTCAATCAATGCATAAAACTGTAAGCCATTCGAAGCTTTTAACCATCCATTTTTTGGTAATTATTTTTTATTACTGTGACCAAAAGGCAGAAGGTAGAGTTTTACATATTCGGGTATATTCGTGTTGTTGAAATGTTTGCAACATTCCGAAAAAAACTTTGGAGACTTTTGCAAAGTCTATGTACTTTCGATCATCGAATTCTCTATCGAATGAAGTCTGTCCCTCTGTCCGTTTGTTACCTGTGCCAGGCCTGCGATAAACGTTTTCCTGCTCGCAAAAATGAAGTTTTTGAACATTTTTCATCTCTATTCTGTAGTACCGGTACGCGAAACATTATCCTTTTTTTTTTTAAAAGATATCTTATGAAATCCTCGGCCACAGTCGCGTATAGTTTTTTTAATTATTTCAGTTTGGTAATATCCTAACCGATATCTGGTAATTAAATGGGTTTAATTATTTCCGTCTAAAAAGCAAATTTGACGGTTTGGTTTTAAGTGATGCTCCAAGAATAGTATTTTTTTTTTTGGTTTAGCAATGTCGCAGGAAACTAAATCAAGGGAATTGAGCGGTTAGTACACGATATGAATTAAATTTCTGATCAAAAACCCCGACAAACGGATTCCCTCTGAAAAGTGGTATTGCGTTAACGAAACAGCTGACGATTGTCTGCTTACAATTTTGGCCCTCTGACAGCATCTTACGAGGGAAACAAAAGTGTTCAAATAACATTTCTAGCTAACAGTTTGGTGTGGCAGAAAGAGTTCATAGTGCTCGTTCGAGTGTTCGGTATTCGAAGGAAGTCGAAAGTCGAAGCCGTGAGCAAGAGCCAATCAAGTGGGTTGATCAGCTCTTATTCTCATCCTCTTAATTATGTAAAGCAAATTTGTGTATTTGCAAAGGCATCTATAACGCATTTCTTTATCGATGAGCAGGTAATGAAAAGTTAGCTAAAATTTTCGTTTTCCTTTCGTTGAACGAATCATCAAAGTAAGCGCTAAGTAGACCAATATAGAGTCTAAAGGAGAAAATTTCTGAATCGACAAGTTACAGAATCGAATAGAAACTATAATAATTTCTTCAAAACTTATGGTCTAGAACTTCAGCCTGTTTGTGTGCAATCATGGACGACTTTTCAGGGTAATGGGGTTTTCAGAGCAACCTGAATTTATACATGTCGTGTTTAAAATGTTGAACGCGGCGGTTATCCGAAGTTTACTTCCTATCCATTATACCATTTTTACATCCACATTTTTAGCTTTTTTACAGGAAAGAAAAACTTTTGTTAACTATTTTTCGCAAATTGTTGCAAAACCAACCATTAACATTCAAAATCTGTCTATTGCCTCCCATGTACTCATCGTTAGCTTTGAAAATGTCCGAAATATTTGAAAAAAAGCAACAAAGTCTTACTGGTCATAACGCCCACTTCGATTGTGCAAAATTAAAAACGACCGAAGATTTAATTTAAGAAATACTTTTTTTGTTTTTTGATACGTTTTCCAAAGCATACATAAGAACGCTTGAGTAGATTGACGAACGAACTGATAGGAATAACTAAATAGGCATAGATTTAGTTACTGGCCAAGATTACCCATACTTTGCAAAATCTAATGTCCGCACTCTTTAAATCTATAAACGCGCTTGCAAATCGAATGTGCGGTGTAAGAGTAAAAAGTGACATCTGCTATGGAAAGTGCAATAACGTGCAGAAAGAATTAATAACGGACAAGAAGGTTGCATTCAATTCCGTGGCCAATCTTGCTACACTGAAGATTGATGAAGAAAAGAGTTAAGCAACTTATAGGCACTCTTCAGCTGATAGTATCTTTAATTTAATAAGAAATTTATTTGACTCGTGGCTTTTCGAAGCATTCATGCACGGCTGACAGGGCTGGCACGTTTAAGAATTGTACTTGAAAAAGATTGTGAGCGATCGGAAATTGCACAAGCTGACTTCTCCGTTTGGTGGTTTGTAATTAAGGGCGTATTATCTTAACAAATATTGATTATTTTTGCGCTAAAAGGAATCTTCTTTTCAAATTTTTCCCTTTAATTTATCCAGATTTTCAGTTTAACTGTCCTTTCCCTGGTGACGGGGGCTCTATCCTTGAATAATCTTCCATCCAATCTTGTTAGTTATTTGGGAGGTCCAGTACAGAATCGAAAAGCTAACTATAGCGTTGTGTGATGGGTGCCAGGCGTTGCTGGGTTAATTACTTCTCCTAGTACGATAAATCCAAGGGAGAGAGTAGAAGGGGTGGCTTCCCCGGAAGTACAGAAAATCCAAAATGCAAGTATGAAATTATGAACGTAATGACTCGCAGATGCCGATAAATCTAATGCATGTTAAGGGCTATGGAGTCCACGGGGATCAGATTGCGCACTCACAAAGTCACGAGTAGTACTCTGTTTAGGCGGCTAGAGGTGGCAGTATTGGTTGAATTGCAAACTGGCGCTCGGCAAGATCCTTCGGGGGAAAGCTTACACATTGACATACCATGTGGAAACTTCGCTAGAAGCTGGTATGTCCAATCACAGTTTGAACGCAGCAGGTTAGCCAATGTGTGAGGCCTGACCACTGGGTGCGGCCCTTCGGAGAATACTCATGGTGCCCGTGATTATCCGCAAAATGCGTTGGAATTAAGTAATTAGAGGTGCTTGATAGGCCTCGCCTTGCTCAGAGGGGAAGATTTGGATCATACCTAAACTTTCATTCTAGCACCGACTACTTGAAACAGGCCCCCTCTTCTGCAGAATTGTCTTGCAAGTCTGAGGGGTGTCCAGTTCAACTATAATAATTGCCAATGGTTCCAGGCAACTTGTCTGATTAACGTTCCATGCCAGGTGCAGACGTTAAGTACCAACATATAATGTGTCCAACTGTCCCATTATTTTTTCACTATTTTGGAAGGAATCAACTACAATGTTCGCCTTGCATTTGAAAAATAATGTAACCTGCTCTCTATCATCAAACAATTTTCTTTTTTTTCGTGTGTGATTTTTCATGTTTTTTATGTTTCCCTTTAATAAACTGCTTAAACTTAGCTTTTGGGACGCCTTAGAATTAAATTTATAAAATGCTTGCCTGAAGCAAGGACGTTACCATCGGTATACTACTAGCTTATGCCATCCGTCCCTTTTAAACCACAAGGGCCAAAGAATGAACGGGAGGATGTTATATATTAAGAGTTTTAAAATTTCATTCGTGTCAAGATTATCCTCACAATCAACTGATGAACTGGATGATACATCGCTAGCTTACACTTGAATGATCGTTCATCGTTCAATCGTTCATACTAAGGTTTACACGAAATAGTCCTATTTTTTATTTTTTGTTTTCACTTATGTCAGTTCCAATTTTTTTACTCACCCAGAACTCATTTTTGTGAGAAATATTTAATCCTTTAACTTTTAGTTGCACAAGCAGATGAAAAATATTGTTATGTTTATTTCAGCAGCGCCTTTAGTCACTTTTTACAAACACTCAAAATATTTTCTTATTCAGCTTTTTTCGTAACAGAAACAAATATTTTTTTCATGAAAAGAAAAAAAATTAATTAAACTTTATACCCGCCACCACACCTTTTCGATTCATTTGCAGGAAACGTAAGCACGCATTACGAAAGACATAAGAGGTACACGTTTCTAATTAAAATAAATTATTAATTACACCCCACTTAGGTGTCATTTACATGCCATCCGGCGACTGCCTTTGCCTGTGTAATTGATGAACCATAGTTTAGTTTTGAATTCAAGCCGGTAATAAGCCCTACACTTTATCCCTTAGAAAAAAGCTTAAAAAAACATGATCATGACAAATACAACTAATACAACTACAATGGATTATCAATTGTTCGATAATTATCGGCTTGAAACTGGAAAACAAATAGAAAACTAGCGAAAGTATTTCAAAAGTAAATCAAGTAATGGCTGGAAACCTGTAAATAAACCTATATAAGGTTATGTAGATACAAATTATCGGGCATGTATGAATGTTTGTTTGCTCTCCATTCTTTCAATTATTTTAATTTTTTGAAGTAACACGATTAATATTAGAATTTTAAGGAGCTTCTCCTCAATCCTTAATCCAGTTAATAAAGTCTTCAAGTTTGGCTTAATATTTCCTCTAAAAGTTCAGTTTATAAAATTTCAAATTAAATGAAACCTTGGGCGTATTGACAGATCGGCAGCGACATGCATTTATCCCAAATTTCATCAACATTTCTTTCGTAATTGCGAAGAAGCGATGGTGGGTATAAAAGATTCGTCCTACGCCGAATACAGTCTCATTACAATTTATCTTAAATTATTTTCATAGATAAAATTCATAAATTGTTCCCATTCGATGAGTGCGTCAGTGTTATATAAATTATTGTAAATTTAAGAAATTTATTAACATCGTGAACAAATTTTCAGTTACGAGTGAACTTTTGTACTTAAAGATGCAGATACGCACTCGTGAGTGAATTTGTATACGGATTTTTGTACATATATATCTATGGACGTCTACAGCTTCGTATGTGTATGTTGTACATATTCACATACACACATAAATATCCGTTTAACTTTGTTTGGTAAAAGAATTTAATTTCACTTTTTTACACAAATTTTTTATTTTCTTTCAGATTCTCTTAGGTCATGAGATTTTAAATTATTTTCTATGTTACTTTAATATATGAAAAGAAAGCATATGTGCAACCTTTTTATTGAAAAAATTATATTTAACGATCTTTATTTAGAATATTACAAATTTTTTTTTTTGTTTCTTAGCTAACGCGTTCTTATCTTTCACAGAGTTCAGCTCAACTCGTTCACTTTTGCAGCCCAAATCGTACTAATTTCGCGTATTCACGGTTTTTACGTATTTTAAATAATCGAATGAAAAACATTTGAAAAGTTTTTATATGTGAATAGAATATGTTTCTCTAAAAGAAAAAGAAATTCTTGTAGCTAGACAAGAATGCGCAGAATCATGGGAGATTCAGAGAATGACCGATAAAATGGGGCACAAACTAAAAAGTAGGATACGATAGATTCTCTAAATTCTGGTTTTCTTACGTTCTCGAAAACGCAATGTTTGAAAAAATTTTGATATTTGTTTTTAGCATCGATTTGCGAAACTCAATTTTTTTGTTTTTTGTTTTTTGTTTTTTCTTTTTTTGAAAATATCGACTTTTCTCCAATTCTTCTCTGTTTTCTTTCTTACTCTTCTTTCTTGAAAATTTCTCTTTTTGAATTTTTGCCAGAAACCAAAAAAAGAAATTTCGTAAATTTCATGTGAATCTTGTGTATACTTAAAACTTTATATATTTACAATCTAAAATGTACATCGGTTCTTCTACTTCTACTTCATCAAATCTATGTATTTTCATGTATATATGTTGGAGAAATTGCTGTGGATATGTCCATCTGTCCTACTAGGCATAGAAATCGTAATGAAAGTTTCAATAAAGCGACATTATACATATGCAAATACATTTACGCTACTAAGACTTAAATTATTTAAATATATCAACTTAAGCCTGTAAGCCTTAAACTTTTAGTGTTTCACTTCGGGGCCTTTTTATATCATCCATCACCGATGGATGAGGGGTATATATATTTTGTCATATTGCACACCTGTAAGAAACAGATGTAATATTGTGCGCTTTAATCGTCCGTGAGTCATTTATTTATTAAACACAAAGGAGACACAAAGTTCAGCTTAGTCCAAACGTTTTCAAACTTACTCGTCCTCAATAAATCGTTGTTATATTTTGTTCTTGCTACGAATTTTGTGCAATCGATGAAACTTTCATATTTAATATCATTTGTAGTTCAATTCAATCTAGAGTATTGTCATAACCCTGCTACTGAAAATACTTTACTATTGATGCCGCATGCATGAATGTGTGTCGCCACATGACCTCTCGCTTTGACAGAAACTGTAACGAAAGTCAAGTTATTTAATTATTAACCTTTTGATAACTGTCGACGCATCTAAAGCCTTATAATTCATATAAGTGGTAGCTTTGATTTCATTGGAGACACCAGAGGATAAGAGTGAACTGAATTTGCTTTTCATACCAATCAGTACATCTATGGTGACTATTTCAATGTGTTACAAAAATTTCAAATACTTATAGCCGCGTTCTGAGCAAAATCGCAGAGGCATCACAACTTACACTTGGCACTTAACAACCGCATTTTATAATAAAACTCGCATCGGAGTGTCTTCTCGTGACTAATCCTTCAGTATATTAAAATTGCTACAAATTAAAAACAAGAGGAGATTGAGAGTCGAGTCCATTAACGCACTGTTTTCTTTCGCAGCGCATAGACTTAAGAGGAAATTGTTAGTTAAGTTGAATAAGTGACGCATGTGATAGAATAGAATCTCTTCACATCTTAAACCGAAGACAGCAGTATTTTCTTCCATCTGTCTTCTAATACCTAAGCGATTTGGTTTAATGTGAAACGTAAACAATTGAATCAAGAACAGATTAAAACATGTAAAAACACTATAGTGGGACATGACCCACCATTATAAACCCTACACCACCCCTGAGTTATTCATATCACGACTTCTCTTAAGGTCAAAGTCAGGTGTTATGGGAGAAGTGGTCGAAAATGTGGTCCGATCCGAAGCATTGTCAATAGCGTTTGTTCTTGGGCCAAAAAACATGCTGTTGCACCAAATTTCATCACAATATCCCAAGGCTATGCGCAAGCCGTGGGTTGAATATAACAAAACGACAAGAAGAGACAAGCAGACACCTTTGAATCAAACCGGAAAGTAATTCTGAATCGATAGGTAAAATAAAACGTGTTCCAAGTACTCCTGGATGTTGCATACATCCGCATAAACATATTACCACAAGTGGGGCATGGCTGGAAATGTGGAAGAAAACGAAACCTTTCATTTACGGTAAGCGAATTGCTTTTATTTTCCAAATTTGATTTAGAAAAGATATGTATGAAGATGTTCTTTTACAATACTGTTTGCTTTAGACATTCAATTCATTAACGTCTGACTTCATCGTATTTTATTCGTTGAAGGTCTACAATTCATTAAATACCTTAGTTAGGTTAAAGGTATCAAAGGCGTATGAGAAATTTTTATTTGAAATATTCTTTGAGAATAAACACACAGTTGAACAGTTTGCGAATCTAGAGGAAAACTATTGTGCACCGTAAAGTATTATTGAAAGAGAAAAATATATTTAGAACTTTGCGAAAACAACTCATTCAGTTCCAAAAAACTGTCGCACAATACCAGACGATAAATGTCAATGTTCTATGAAAATGTTTAAAGAGGCAAAAAATAAATAAAATAAAAATAAAGCCAAATTTTTACGGTACTAGGAAAAAACGATGTATTTTCATCAAGTGTTTTAAAACATTGCAACAGAGCGAATTTTAAATACCCATCAATTAGTCTCCATTAAATAAGCCACACTAAGCAGGCCAACCATTTGGGGGGAAAAAGCAAAAGTTTAGCGTTGTAAACGCAGCTAAGGTTTTGCATATCGTGAATATCTTCCAAATATTGGGGGGGCTGGAGAAATGAAGGTCAATTGATCGACGCATGCTGGGTTGATTTAATCCTTTTTGGAAAAAGCTCACGACTTAATTCAACTCTTTAATGCCATGAATTGTTTGAATTAATTGAAGCATAAAATGTGAAGTCCGTATATCAGGACTATTTGAATGACTTTGTCTTTACATTTGCCCTAAAAGATATTATAATTTCAAGTCCATTAACTCTAATCACACTTATCGCGATTCTCTTCACATAACAAATAATTGCTTGTGAATTTATTTATTTTTATATTTATTTATATTGTTTGATAAAAGTTACTCCAACAGTCTTGGTTCCTGGCGTTGATTGTACTTTCTGCTCTTAGAATTTATTTCTTTGATCTGAATAAATAATCTTCCCTCCCTCTCTGTGCATCCTAACAATTTCAGTTTTTCCGGGTTCATAAGATAGATAAACAAATGAGGTCAGAGGAACCGATTGTCTTATAAATCAGTGTTCTCAAGCTTGAGAAGCAAAACTATTTATCTGACTACCTATTTGGTGAAACTGCAATGATTAGATCATCAATGTTCATAAATACCCCTACGTGTAACATAAGGATATTGTAATAAAAATGAGAAGTGAAAAATTGGTTGAACTTTGCAAACTTTGACAGAATGGACGTAATAGACGAACGTTTGGCTATAATGAGATTATTTATTACACATTATGCATCGCTACTTATGGCTACGAGAAACGCTTATTGCTAAAGTTAGCGAACTGTATATATGTATATATATATATATATATATGTATATATGTATATATGTTTTTGGACACACATGTACGTCGTATTTATACTCAGATACGAAGCGCAATGAATTCAAAGACGCATCACAACTGATAAATGAAAGAAAAAGAGGATAAAATGAAGAAGAAGAACATTTTTTCACACACAATAACAACAAATCGGAATATCCAAATTAATTTAGAAACTTGGGCAGGGGCACATGTGCTGTATGTGCTTTTTCATTTGAGTTTTTCTTTTTTCTCAATAAATAAAAAATTTATGCTAATTTTATACGAATCTAATCGAATTTGTTTTAAAAGAAATTCAATTTCTTTGCCGCAATTATACGCATTCATTTATATTATTTCCGAAATTTCTTTTATTTATTTAACTCAATTACATTCGATTTCATTATCTATGGTCAAGGCTGCCTAATGAAATGCTTCTCTTAAATACATTTTACGTAATATCTATTTAATGTAAAAACCAAGGAAAGACCTCTCAATTTTGACTTGCTTCGTAACTGCGATCAGCAATAATCTTTCTTTTGGACTTTATTAGAAATTTTCAAAAATACATATTAAGAAAAAAGAGTAGCAAGAGAGAGGGATAGAATTTTGAAATTACTTCGAGGTTTCTGCTTCATTTACATTAATTTTTTTTTTTTTTTTTGATTTATTGAACGCGTTGGGTTGTATGAAAAAGGACACTGTACAACTTCAATGTCATTTATTATATTATTGACTCATTTATGGTGACTCACTACAGTGTTTTCACTTGTTTTTACCTCTTTGTCTAATAGTATAACACATCTATATGTTTTCTCACACTTTCAAATTAATCACGAAAAGAGAGTCTTTGGAAATTTTTACTACTACTACTATATCTATTACTATTACTATGGTAAACTTTAAACGGGTTGTTCTCAAATCTTTATTTTTGAAGTCGGTGGACTTGATTTTTCATAAAGAAACGCACCGATCTTATTGAACTTTTGAATAATTCTTTTGAAAAAGATTGAGCAGTCTGTGGATTAAGGGTTTTTTCTCTTTGATCAGATCTTAGTTTACAAGAACTTTTTTTACACGGTGCAAAATTAAATTGCAAATTTCTTGCATGTAATCCTGCCGAAAATTCCGAATTGGATTTATAGTTGAAATCCTTCATTCTTGAACATATTAAAGTGGTGGCTATGCTCCCCCAACGTGCTAACAGAAAATATTTGCTTTTTTGATGTCCGAAGAAACTGTCACAAGTTATCGTGACCACCGTGCAAGTAAAATGCGTCCAAAAACACGTGACAACGATTGAGTTTTCAAAATTTTTAAATGAAAATTTTACTAAATGTAGTTTAGAAGTTGATCTTTTATACGCTTGAAAGTTTGAATACGAAAACTATTTTCTGGTTCGCTTCTTTTCATTCAAAATCCATGCAGCCCCTGAAACGATCTTATTTGCGGGCGATCCCGGTTGCACCCCGAGCTTCTTTAATTCATTTACAATACATATGTGGAATTGTTGATTTCCTTGAGGTTTTCCACTTACGGGAAAATCTTCCATAACTATAGGTGTAGCTAGCCTTTACTCGGATCTAAATAATCCAATCTTGTGCAATAACGCAAATTGTATAAACTTAGATTTAAAAAAATTTTGCAAACTGTTCTTTGTCTGGTCTACAATATTGCCCTTGGTCTGTTTTGTTGACAATTACAAGCTGGAAAATGTTACTGGATTTAATGACTTGGATTTTATCCTGAACTCAAACTTGAAATTTAACGTAGATGTTTAATTATGTTGTTATGGGTTCAGAGTAAAAAGGGGCTTGCACACCTCTTTAAAAGGAGTAGTCAAACTAATTCCGCAACATACATGTTACTAAGCACTTCTGTACTGTTCTTATAACGACAATATTGGAATATTCTTCGACATCAAGTTATAGATGCCACGTTGACCTAATCCAATTGGCGCATTGAAGCTTTTTATTTTTTTAATCTGCATGCCTGTCGCGTTTACATGTTACACCTGTGTGCCTGAGGAAAGACAGAAGGAATAGGAGCCAGTTTATTAAAGGCATAATTTCTTTACCGTTCACGTATCAGCCAATCTGACTGAGTGTATTATTGAACGATTACAAGAAGATGAAGCGATGTACCTACTACAACAATGCACAAGCTACCAGCTGCATAACCCTTATCATTTGGTCCATCATTTCTTCTATTAATACAATAAAGGCTGGGGTCGTATTCGTAGATCGTCAATTTCCGGTCTATTGTTTTAATTTCGTAGTAGTGATATCTAAATCTGCTAATCCACTGAAGTCAACCCTATTTCACACTGGCATTCACTAGCTATGATCAATACTTATTGAGATTTTTAATTCATTTTATCTTTGGATATATTGAACTAATTAATCCTGCATTGAATGTTAAATGAATTCTTATGCTTTGTAAGAACATTCCGGCTTTTGATATCTTTGGCTCTAGTTTTAATAGAATACCCTGAACTTTAACAGAAAACTACGAACACATTAATAATTTTGCTCTTCTTCTTCTTCTTTGCCATTATCCGCACGAAGCGTACGTACGTTTTACAAAGCTTTAAGGTGTTAAGGTTAGAAGGTGTGTGTCTTCTATAAATGCTTGAAGAAAATTTTTCATGCATTCAATCGATTCTCATATGAAAAATACGTAACATACTTTGCGGGAGTTTTTCTAAATTTTTTGAATAAAATTTCCTCCAGCGTACTTTTCTGCCTATCGCAAATGCTCTTTGCTCCGTATGAACATGAAATCTCATAATTTTTTTATTAACTTAAATTTTGTCGTTAGTATGGTTTTTTTATTTATTTATTTACTTACATAACAAATGCGATGACAATAATAGCCACATTTTTAATAGCTCACTCCTAAGCTTAATCTTAAACTAAAAATTGTTGCAATTTTTATAAAATTTATAAAGAAAGGCCGGCAATGCCCATATTTACATTAACAAATAACAGAGAAAAAGACAAAATCAAGCACGCACTCGTTTAGCATAGAGGCACTCTCGCGGCCGACTTTGATCCGAACTAGAGGTGCACGGTTATCAGTAGTAAAACTACGTTAGAAGTATTCGCGCGAGAACAGCCAGAATTAAATGAAAAGATATCAATGGAGGAAATTTTAGCCATGTCTGAAATTATCGATCCTTAACTCGGTATTCGTATTTGTTGATACTTATATACCAGTTGACCAGGAAAAAAAAAGAAAAAGAAGAATAAATGATATTTTGATGGCTCCGTCTAAACGGTTATCTGCATGTTATGGTAGTGAGGGAGAAATTTTATTCTCGGCACTGCTTCTACGGCGCCCAGTATAACAAATCGCTCTGCACTACTTTATCAAGTAATTAAAAATTAAGACCAAGGTTATCTTATATTTTTTTAAATTTATTTATTGTTCCAAATTTATTTCCCAAAAACACCAACGATGTTTATAACGCGAAATTTTGCACAGATCTCTGTCACACTGTTATCAGTTCAGATAAAGAAATATTTCTGATATTCGATATACCCGCGCAATTAAATTTGAATACTGGTCTTAGTTTTTGACCGCAGTGTTGTATAACAAGAAGCTTCGCTTACGATCACTTAAACGTAATTTATTTTGTTTATCTCAAGGGTTTACATATTCACTCGCGTTTGTTGTTCACTAAAGCTGTTTGATTTTCTCCCCTGGCATCTCCCGTTCGCTTGTCAGCAATGTTTCTTTCGGCAAGTAAAACCTTTAAATGCTAGTTGACGAGAACGGATGGAACGGTAATTAGCGGTTTATTGAGTTTTATTATTAACCATAGTTACAAGAACTTCTGAGACACCTGCAGT
The DNA here is from genome assembly GCA_000688735.1 of Glossina austeni. NCBI lineage: Eukaryota > Metazoa > Arthropoda > Insecta > Diptera > Glossinidae > Glossina > Glossina austeni. The sequence continues at coordinate 29,583 of KK502530.1, read as the reverse complement.
TGTTTTCACGCGATGATGATGATTACGATAATCGATAAATGCGACAATTACTTTCTTTTGCATTTATTCGTATCCGTTCTTCTTTCAATAAGTTTTGAATTTAGTCGTATAAGTGACATCGAAACCTATCCATTATTTCCCCTTTTAATTACGTACGGTTCGTCTTTGTTCTTCAGAAGACGTGGGACGCTCCGACATGTTCCATCTAGGCAGAACGACAAATAATAGCTTTTTTTCCATCTAGTTACCACAGGCAACAGTAGTGTGACGTATTAACGAAAGTCTATTTATTGTGTTATTTTATATCAAACTATGTTCGAGTGTCGCCTTTTCTGTTCTCGAAAGCTGCATTGCTTACAATTTGCAGTCGTGTCATGAATGAGGTTCGTACAGGTTCTAAATTTTTTCGCTTACTGTATCTCAGAAATTTTATAGATAATAAAAAGTTCGGTACGTGGAGGTATTTTTAAATCAACTTATTGCTATAGAAAAGGGAGTTTTATTGTTAATTACAAAGTCACCATTAAGACTAAAACTTCATATCTTCACAAGTCCAAAATTTGCGTTAATGTTTCCCTCCTTTTTTAACTATTTGAGATTTTTGTAAATCCATGGTAATAAAGATGTGATTCTTGTGTAAACGCCAGGATATTGCCCTTTGCCACAGCCAATGCCCCATGACACGATACCAACTTGTACGTAGTGGCCGGCTTCATTTACAATCAAAGGACCTCCAGAATCGCCCTGCGGTGGAATCGAATAAAATTTAATTTAAATTTAGTTTTTATTATGTAAACCTACACTACATGAGTCCTTTGTCGCCTGACCAGCGCATATCATGGAGCTTATAATGCCACCTGGAGCTGCTCTGCCATATTTTTGAGCACATTCAGTGTTAGTCCAAATAGGTACGTGTACCTTTTGTAAAATGGCCGGTTGAGGACCATTCTCACGTAGGCTGCCCCAGCCAGCAACAATAGCCACGTGACCGCTGTAACTCCGACTTTGCTGGCTGGTCGATGTAGGCAAACATATTGGTTGGATTTCGTGACTAAATCTGACGGGTTCATCAAGGCTTAGAATAGCAATATCGTTATGCTAAATGCATTTGAAATATTTTGAATCATTCGTTAGAGTTTCCTGCGTGTCGGTACCTCAGATTTTACGACTTACCAAAGTGTTATAATCAAAACCTTTATGTCGCACTAAGCGTTTTATACGGCGAGTTATATGCTGAACTTCAAAATCGGTGCGTATATTATAATCGCCTAAGTGAGCAGTAAGGGCAGCTACATCCCAGGAGTTCATCCTAAGAAAGTTGAAAAAACCATTTTATATATGAGAAGAAAATGCTAAAATCTTACCGTGCCACACAATGAGCCGCAGTTAAAATGTGATTCTACAATGAATGAAACTTTACTTATATGTAAATAAATATGTGTATAATTTACATTTGTGATCAGACTGCCTCCACAGAATTGCCTCGCGGACTTGAAAAGCACAACGATCCACGGAAATTCATGAGGGCTAGCATTTGAGCCTCCAACGATGCGTTCTTGATCAGGTGAAATGGCGTTTCTGACACCACATTTTAAAGGTAAGCTAGGCAGGGTGGAACTATTCGATTCAGCTGAAGATGGCCTTGCAGTAGTGGTTGTTGTAGTAGTAGTTGATGGTCGGTATGTAGGATAATGTGGGTATCCTGGGTAATTAGGATAATTCGGGCGTGTGGTAGTGGTAGTGGTAATAGCAGGACTGGTGGACGGCGTCTTAGTAGTTGTTAAAATTGCTGTGCTCAAGTCTTTGTTAGGCATTGTTTGTGTTGAGGAAGGAGGGTGGGTAGGATAATGATGATTGGGTGGGTGTGTTGGTATAGGCGGCGGCCAATTTGCTAAAGCGGGAGGATGTGTTGGTAGTGGAGGCGGCCATCGTTGAGGTATATCTGCAAACGCTATAAACTGTGGAGCAAAAGGATAATGCGCAACACCGTAGAAAGGAGCTTTCCGCCAGCCATCTTCCCTAATAGGATCATAGACAAGGCTGTTCTCCTCTTCATTATCACTGGAATCATTGGACGATTCAGCCGAATGGCTGAAATTACCAGGAAGCTCTACCACCTCCGCACTGTCATCACCAGGAGCGGAAGGAAAAACGTTATTCAAATCAAATTGTTGCTCATTTAAGTCAGTTGCTTGAACGGTGGAAGGTATGTTGCCTTTCTTTTTGCTCATATGTTCTCTGTTGATATCAAAAAAAGTGCAGCATACGCCAATAACCTCTCTTGCGAATATATCAAAAAACCTACAAGGCTCCCGAGAAGTTATTGATGGCCTTTGTTGTCTATTGTTGCGCTTACGTACTTTTTGTTGTGTGCAATGATCGAGACTCAGGCAAATTCCTAGCAAGCCTTGACTAGTAGCACAGTGCGAACGCCCCGAAACCAAATTTTGTATATAAAAATATTGCGGTCGGTAATATATGTGACGACTTGTGCGATTTCGGAACATTTTCTGAGAGAAAAAATCAATAATTGGTGTCAACGATTCTGGAAAAGTGTGAAGAATAAAAAAAAAAAAAAAATTAAATTGCTTAAGAAAGACATTGAATTTGAAGATAACAAAATTTATTTTCGATGACCTAAATTCTTAAATGATTTACGCAACAATTGATGCAATATTTCGCTAAAGACATGCTCCCTATGAGTAATGAAAGAAAGTCATTGCGTAGTGATGAATATTTCGAAAGCACATCGCAGCCAAATATTTTAACGAATATGCTTGCTGGACGAATTAAAAATACATAAAATATATTCTCTTAAAAGGCAATTGACGTTGTTTACTTATGCCGAACACGTTCGAAACTTACTCGCTTTGCATGAGTTTTAGTGTTCACCTTAAGATCCAGGAATCTTCTATAAATGTATTAAAACTAAAGTTTGTTTCGAAATTTTCTTATTCTCTATAGAACCTTAAAATTTAATGCAGATATTGATTACATGTAGAGAGAAGGAAAACTGTCATAACGGCTATAAGATGAGGATTAAGTTTAGAGGACCATCGTAAAGATGTATACAAATTTTTGTAGTTAAAACCTAGTAAATGAACTCATCCATGATCTGCTGAGTGTTTTTTATGCCCTAAAAGATATCGTGAAAGCTTGTAAGTGTTTGTTGAAGTCTCATTAATGTTTAATATACATGTGTAGATACAAATAAACCAGACTGCATCGTTTTTTATATGATTGTCGCTGTTGTCATATATAGCATTACCACGCCCATTACGCCACGTGAATTAAATTAAAGTTACTCTTAACAAAAGTTGCTTTATAATAATGTAATTTAAATGTCGACGCTTGAGCTGCTCGAGATGATTCAAACTACACATAAACAAAGCAGAAAATTACATTCGGTCGTGACCGAATCTTTTATACCCAGCACCGTTATCCTAAAAAGGGCAAAATAAGTAAAAGAACTAAATTTTCACGCTCTACAGTATGGAATGGGCGTGGCTGATTTTATCTATTTTCAAAATAAAACCTTTTGTCGTGTAGGCGAGGGGACGTCGTAGGCGTGTCTTTGGAAAAGTCTAAATCACTTCCAAAATCTTTTGTAAATTTGTAAGAGATTTTCGAGAACAGAAGAATGTCACTACAGGCATTACACAGTTAAGCAGGCGGGAAGACGGGAAGACGGGCAGATGAATAGACGACCAAGGTTAGGTGCATTCAAAATTTGAAACTTTGCAAACAAATTTGAATTTATATCCTTTATGGAGTTTTCGAAGCTTGTTTCTGTGCGTTTTAAAGGTATTGAAAAGAAATTAAATTTTGATGTACTATACCATTGAGTAGGCATGGTCAATTTTTTCCACTTTTATACAGGTGCAGCATCGCCCATAGAATATGCATTTAAATGTAAGTCCACTTAGCTGCTATAGTTTATGAGTAATGAGCAAAAACTCGTTTATTTATTTTTTTTGAGAAATAGAGGCGTTTTGTGTGTGTGTCGTTCGACTGATTTGACCCATTGTAAATACCAATTAGCTCCTAAGAACTTTCAATGTTTCTTTCAAATTTGAAGTCGATAGGTGCATTTTTGCGACCAGTAGAACGTTTACAATAGACATTAAATAGACGACCAACCAGACAGCCGGACATGCTTAAATCGATTTAGAATTTGATGCCGATTAGGAAGGATCCCTGGGGCGTCCTTCTGGACGTTGCAAACGTTTTGACAAAATTAATAAATCCCTGATCCTTCGGTGATAGGTATAAAACATTTGGTTCCAACCGAAATTAATTTTCTTACTCTTGTTTTTTTATTTGGAATAAAAACTAAGCGGTAAAGATATTGAGATTTCCCCTTAAAAATGATTTCATGTAAATGACCGACTGTGTTCTTCCGCGAAAATTCAATTCTGGCAAATCAATTTTTGCCACTTTTCCTTACAACTCTCCTCTTATTTCACAATCTTGATAAACAAGATTATTGAGAGTTCGTGGTTTATTGGACTAAGAGAATACTCCTACTTGACGCGAAATAAAAACCTGAATAGATGGCATTTGTGGGGATTACACAGTCATTGAACTTTCATCAGGCATGGAATTTTGCTCCGTTTTATCGGGTCATATCGTCCACGTCCAAATCGATGTTTCCATGGCGTTCTCCATTAACGACGACTGCAATGACAATTTCCTGTTTAAAAATGAGATTTTCGTAATAAGTTTTGAGAATTTCTGCACGCGCTACAACCAAGTATTATTACTATTGTATTCCCCAAATAAGGGCAAGATCCAAACAATATATTAAGGAAAAAATGTGATCTCAATGTCAGAAGTTTGTTTTATTTGCGTTTACTTTCGGAGCCGCCTATATAAACCAACCTTGCTTACACCAATTTAAGCCTAAATCATGCAACCGTTTAAAAGTAGAACAAATTTCAACCTAAGATTTGTATTTTAATCCAACATTCAAGCAATCTCTCCTTTCGGTAAGAAGCGAACGTACGATTAACTTGATGTTATAATTTTGTGTTAATGAAAATTTTGTAGGCATTATTATGATTGTTGGATTGGTCACGACTGTGCACGTTTTATGGCATTTTCATGACAACGTCAATCCTCTCTCTCTCTCTCTTTGCAGCGGCGTGCGGAAAAACAAATAAATAATACATTTTTTTGTTTTTGTAACTTTGTTAAGCTACCAGTATTGCACCGATTGCTTTTGATCCAGCAGAATCTTTACTCTCTGGACCCTACATAGGTCTGCCTTTAAATTACTTTTGACATGACACAGTTACAAGCCTTGAAAAAGGGTAATTGCAGCAGATCTGCATGGGGTTTGTATGGCAAAAGACATGCTACGTGAATCTTTTGTCAAACATCTATTGTCTCTTCGCTTCCGGTATGATGTATATAACGTGCTTTTTCACTTTAGTATGTCTAGCAGTCATTATTGTATACTTCGTAACCAACACAAGCTCCAAATTAACATAATATTCTTAGTAATGCATCTGTCTGTCCTTCTAATCATCATCTGATTTTGGACTTTTCGTATCCACAGAAATAGATATAGTTAGTTGAAACTTTGCATGCGACAAATCAGCCGCTCAGCAGAAAATCTTGCAAAAAGGAAATAAAAATTTCAAAATGTTTCCATCCGTGAGTTATAACCCACACTAAAGATCGAATTGAGACTTCGCGCAAGCAATCGCCACAGCCACCTAGAGTGCAAAATTAATCAAGCCGTAGCCTAAGACTGACAACGGCTAACAATGACCAGAAAATAAGAAAACAACAAAAACAAATAGTGATAGGTCTCCAAGATTCGTTTTAAGGGGAATATAGCGTTTTTGCTCGTTTTCTATTGGATTTAATTTAAAAATTTTTGTCACAATTCATACTAGCCTCCAAACTGACGTTCAAGAGGAACATGGTTGTGTAGGCAAAAACAAAAACGAAAAATAAACAAAATACAAATACAAGGTATTGTTTACAAGAGCAAACATGTGTTTTTAAGCCCAAGCTAAGCACGAGTTCGTAGAAATAGAATTAAATGTATAACAAAGAAGGCAGAAGCAGAAATAAAATCTGAAACTCTTAGCGAATAAGCGTAAGTTAAACAGAAGCTAATTGAAATTTACTTGATTTTCTTTGTTTGTATGCGAAGCATATAGCGAACTAAAAGATTGATGGCGTGAAGTGAAACACGCAGACATTGATTTGTTTTAGTAATTGTTTATCTAAATAAATAACTTAAATATTGAAATCTTAAAGCAAAAGCTATTGCAGAAAACATAAGAGTCGTTCAACTTTTTGAACCAATTTGCGTAAATTCTGTTCATTCAACCTCAAGTTCGGTATTTCGGCTATCGAAAGCTAATGAATATGAATAATGAATAATCGAGCAATGGAATAAAGATAAAAAATGCATTTCCCTACAACCTATGCTTTCATTTATTTATAGCTAAAATATCTCAAACTTAAGGGAAGTTTTTAAGACATAGCATGTAAAGGATGGATTTACCGTGACATGAGGACAATGTGGCTACGTTCAGTAAATGCATTTTTGTTAGCTGTAAAAAAATGCTGTGGAGATTTTCATCGACGTCTATAAAACAACTATGGGTGAAGAAAATACTCTGTTCAAATTTATAATTTTTTCATTTAATTCCTTTACAGTAGTTTTTGCAACTTTAGTCTCCTCCCGAAAATGCTCTCAAAAATCATCCTTCTGAAGTTTGCCTTAGCTCTTCTATGTAAAGAGTCTATCATTAAGAGCGATACTTTTTAAAATTGTATTTTCCGCTTTGAAATATTTTTTTCTAAACTCATACAAATCGGCGGCTCACGATTCTTTAACGTTTAGAAATCATTAAAAAATTTTACCAAAGTCACGTGGCAGCTGTGCGTGCTTATTATCACCATTTCTCTATTCAGGCCGCGGCTTAAACCCAATTGCCGGTCCACGATGACAGGCTGCAAAAATTGGAACATTTAAAGGCGAACCTTCGCCAAGCTGCCGCACAGAGTAATTACCAAACCGGAGCCACTGTGTGCGTCAGTGCGTTTAAAGCAGTAGAGCATATTTGAACGGTATTTCATTGATACGAGAAAATAACTGCAACGTCTAAGCTCCAAAATAACGCGTACGTTTGAGACGCTGAGTTGGGTTTTTCTTCTTCTAAGTTTAAAAAGAATCAGCGGTAATGAGTGTCACTCTTAATGAAAGACTCTCCATTTTTTTTGTTCGAAGATTTATTTGTTTGCTTATACCCGATAAATCGTAATAGCGGAGTCCTTCTATCATATCATTTCTATACAAACCTTTGTATTTACCTTTTTCTTGAACGCTTTCTTTCGATAAGCTAATGGCTTTTTTATCATAGTCATCGTTAGTAGCTATTGTGGTTGTAGTATTTTCTTTATTAATTATATGGGAATTTAAAAGCATTCTATTTACCGCGGCACTTCTTTCCATGTCACTGTAAGTATCGTTTTTCACATTAATCTTTAAGTTACCGCCGAACGTTTTGACAAACAATTGTATTAAAAGTATCCCGAAAAGGGATCTCTTCCATTTCTTAAACATGTTTTAATAATAAAAAAAATTATGTAATCTTTTTTTTTGTAGTTTAAAATATATTACAATTTTTTTTTTTTTTTTGTATATGATTCGTTATACAGGCAACATATCAGATTTGTTTATTTCAGCTCCCAATTATTCACAACACCCTTTTTTCATAGACACACCACACGCATGCGCACATATAAACGTGAAACCGAGAATATAACGAAATTTTTAAAAAAAAACTTTACGAAATGATTTCATTTACGTATCCAGCACTTGTTATAGAGGATTCGCCCGCCGCTTTAGTCTATGGTCTGTTTATGAGTGTTGAAGGTTTGCTCGTATCTTTGGGACTGGACATTGACAATGTTGCGACAACAGTTATGTACTCTCGTATTGATTTGAACGGAGATTGGCAAAAGAAAAAGAAGAACAAGAAAACAAGCAAAATCGTAGAGCTGAAGTCAAGCACACTTGAAAATCATTAATATGAACCAACCAAATACGTATAGTAATCCACCAGCGCTCTCTGAGCACTTGAGAGTAAATGGGTATCGCGCACGCATGCGAGGAGTTTCATTTCGTGTTGCCTTCTCACAATCGGCTAAAGTTTATGCCGTGAAAGATATTTAACTACTTGCATATCATCAAAACAAAAATATAATAAATATTTCACGACCACACACAAGCATCGACATCAGTTGGAAATCTTCTGTAGCCATTTCTCTACGTTCTTAACGAATGATCAGGATTATTATTTTATTGGGACATTATATGTGTAGTTAGCAGCTAGTTTAATGCAATCGAGATTTTAATCTAAATTAATATTCTTGCATTTTTATAATAAAATTTAACTAATTTGTTTATTGATTTTATTATGAGCATAAAATGTTACGGATATCTAAATGTACTACTAACGAAAAACCAGTAAAAACACTATAGTTTGACTCATGTCATGACTCATTATTAAATACCCTACTTCGCCATACAACTACTCATATAACGACATTATAAAAAAAAGCGCTATATTGGAAGTGGTCATAAAAATTGTCCGATCCGAAAGGCGTTCGAGCTTAAGCATGTTGAGACATGTCGGGCTGTATCAAATTTCATCAAGATATTTGGGCCTATAGGTTGCACAAAAGACACAAAGGCGGACATGCTTAGACATGCTTAGATCGATTTAGAACCGGAAGCTTGCGTTGCAAAGTCAACAACTGATGCTAAGTCGATCGCTATAATAACAGATGGGTCTACGCCGACTCGTTCTAGGTGGTGCATTTATCCGCACAAACTAACCGCGCCATTGTAGAACAAGTGATGGAGGTTATAAGAAGTACCCGAGATATTTTTTTTTCCCTTTAGTTTCAAAATTTTTGAAGAAGAAAAGAGAAATTTTTTTTGGAGTTGTCGAAATCGGAAGTAGACAGAGAAATATATATATATGTGCATAATGACACTTTGAAAATTAGTTCACTGCAGATCAAATATATTTTTTTTTAATGAAACTTAAGAAATTTGGGAGAACTATTAACATTAACCACGAATATGTTTGGATCCGTGCGTGGCCTATCTTGAGAGCAACATCGCTATGATTTTGATAGTAAAAATACATTCAAGGTTATCAAGACAAACGTAACTTAAAACGCAACCATGAGAAGGTTAATTGATTCCAATTCTCTTCAAAGCATTTGAAGATTGAAGTTCCTTTTACTGATATTCAATTCAATCATACTCCTGCCTACGAAATTGTTGGGAATTATTAATTACTTATGTGGTATGTACTGATATCCTAGAAATGTTTTTTTTTTGCTTTATAACGTATTGTTACGAGGATAACCCTTCTCTTACACCACCTAAGGGTTGGTTATTATTTAATTATGTACTTCATTTTCTTCCGATTAGGAGTTAATGGTTTGATTACTTAAAATCCCAAAAATAGTTGCGGTTTTATTATTCATATTATTTAATTTTCCTATTGAATTAATTATTTACAAAATAAAATTTTCCCGGTTAGGTTTCTTTACTATAATTTTTTCTTTTACATACAAAAGTTTCGATGTACACAACACAGTTGTTTGTTATATTCTCTTGAGGTCCATAATGATCGTATAAATAGTTAAGTAGGTTTCATTCCAGAGGTGAACATTTGGGATAGTTATGGATAAGAAGTAAAAATTTGTAATTCATTAAAATTTTCTGTAAGTAAACACACGAAAACTAAAATAGTTCGATTATGATGTAGCAATGAGGACGATTGTTAGATATCTAGTCGAGCTATTGCCACATCATTCCCAAGCGCGGACAAAGTACTCGTCAATTAAAGTGGGCGTGCATGGACATACGGCAGAATAAAGGCCTTCAGTGAGAACTCCCTTAAAGATTCCAAACGGCAAACTGACAAAGAATAAGCTGGCAGGAACTGATTGGGTCGAATCCTCAGACAAAAGCTAATAAAGGGCGAACGGTTTGGCCTCTTCCACTTTGAATTATTTGTTGGATTCTTCTTTTCATACATTCGACTTACATTTGGCAAACTTTGACAAACCTCCTAAAAGGTAAGGTGCAGTGACTCCCTGGTTAGGGAAAGTGTTCTCAGGGATTAACGTGTGCGTATCTATACATAATATCTAGCGAAATTCCATCTGTCCACTTCAAAACCTTGTTTTCCTTGAGCGTTTCAAGCTAGGGTTTTTGCAAGTAGTCTTAACCGCGTCATTACATGTGCTACAAAAAATATAATAGAGTAATAACGTTTTAAGAAAAGCCGCTAAGTCATGGCGAATTAGTTGCAGAATAGCATATCGCCACTAATAAATTTCAATTTCAATTTCAATGCTGACACAACCAGTCTAGTCAATTGCAGCTTCTATATTGTTAAGTTTATGCTGACACGCCGTACGATATGGTATGCTATTGCACGCACAAGCATCGCTTTACTAGTCTCGCCTTAGAAGACACAATATGCAAGTAAAACCTGGAGAATGAAGTAAACTGTACATCTGGAAAGGCAAGAGCATTTTGTATGTCCATCCATATAAATCATACAGTTTTGCTTTTGCATTTTACAATATATGTGTGGGTTATGCGTTACTTAAACGCGTCAAAATCGATGTCAAGCTTTTCTTGTGGAGTTCTCCTAAAATGATAAATGTAGATAGAACAAGAGAGGGATCTAAACATTGAGCACATGTCCCTCACGTTCTTTCTTACTCGAGGCTTTCTTCCCCAATTCGTTAAATTATGAAGCTAATAATATTTTTGTAGCTTTTGTTCGTTAAACTTAGATGCGTTCAGTTCTCATTGTTCCGTGCTGAACGCGCGCTATAGCTACCACCAAAGTAGACCCTACCGCACTTGAGGTTTGAACTTGATATCTGCTCGATCCGTGAAACTTGTCACCCGCTTGGAGAGGCCATTATTCTTTTTGCGTGCTCCTTTTGAAGAACGTGCGTAAATTATGTTCATAATAAAAACGAGTTATGTGGTGATTTCAAGGTATTATTTGGTATTAAGGGACTGCCGCGTAGCCGTATAGATAAGAGGCGCGAGCTCGAACCCCAGTCTCCTGTGACCGCACTTATCGATTGGTCATGCATCCACTAGACTGCAGCTAATGCCCAATCCTTTTCTCTCGTTTCCCACTACTTTTTGACCACCACATATGGACGAAATCGCCTGACCAACCATTCGTATTAAAAAAAGAAAACATTAGTTTTTACTTAGTTTGTAATCTGGGAATTACTTACGGTTGTTCCAAAGAGAACGGCAATTAAATATATATGTTGTATGCATACAAATATATATACAATCTCTATATATATACACATATATATAGTGATTCGCGCTCAATTTTAGTACATTATGCACATATGATCGTTCGCCTTGCTTCCTATATGGTACACATACGTTTATCCCTGCCCGCACAAGTTGGGATTTGAAGATGATATTTTTTTATTGCATGCAATTTCTTTTTTATCGCACTTTTTTTTTTTGCATTCGAGGGCTTCGTAGTTATGCAATAAGTACGCAGGAAATCAGTTTTTCACCCATGATACTACGATTGACTTAACTTAACTTATCTTATCGTAAGATCATGATGTTATGATTCTCCAAGACTGTGTAAATAATTTGTAGATTTAGCAAGAACGCGTTCAACGAAACGATTATAAATTCGTATCATCAGCTATTTTCAGAAATAATAATTTAAAAGGGAAGAGAAAAACAGAACATATTCACTTACGATTGAGTTACAAAGAGTATAAAAAAGTCGATTACAACTGAACCGCCGTTATGTTATAGAGTAGCTTTTAGGCAGTCGAAGATTTTGGGTTCAACTTCTATTACAATATTTTTTAACATATTGTTTATCTTTTACTTAAGTTTACACAGAATATGTATATGGATGTGAGTGCGTTTGTGCCTTACTTTAAGTGATATGCTTAAGGTATTTTTATGTATAACTCAATTGTTAAAATGTTTTTATCAGATTTATTTCCTGTTTTTTAAATCTCTTTTGTTTTCTTTTTTTTTTCTTATAATGCTTTTAATTCACTTAAGCCTAATTTTTTGATTTCTTACAAAATCTTAAAGGCGGCTAATGATTGACTTAGCGTGACATATCTTTTTTACATTCATAAACGGTCACTATTGTAAAAAGTGTTTGGTTACCGACATATATGTATTTTTAAACAATATTATTATTATTAATATTGTGATACGTTAGCAATCTCTTGAATAGAAACGAAATGGTTTTTTTAATTGTATTATTTAAATTCAATCTACCAAAGAGGTCAAAAGATAATTTACAAATCACAACTTGTTTATAATATTAAGTGCTTGCATGTATTTTGATCATTTTGTCACTTGGAAAAGGCATTTATTGAGAAAAATCGGTACAACATATATATAGTG
>KK502529.1:570179-704717 GCA_000688735.1 Glossina austeni | reverse complement strand
AAAGCGAGAGTCAGAGAGGAGTGGGGAAGGAGAAAGAGATAAGGAGTGACTGCGGTGACAGACAGATGGGTGTATGCCCAAACAATAAACTTTATGCATTCACAGACTGAGAACGTACTACAGTTACGACCAAGTGTGATCAACCGGCATTGACACTTGAACCCGCGAACGCTGATTTGTTAGTCGAGACTCTTATCTAGCCGTCTATGCGGCAGCCTGATAAATAACAGACTGTTTAATCGTAATCTTTGTTCAATGGCCATATACCTTAAGGTACTGAGTAGGAATGTATTTGTTGCCTCTCATTATAGCTCGCGTTGCCTTGTTTTGTATAATTTGAAGCGTATGCGCTATAGGATATATGGCCAGACAGATATTTAAATTTCACCCTATCTTGAAAAAAAATATTGTGCAGAGTTAATATTAAACGAAAAAGAATTAAATAAAAACTTTCATTGATGATAAATATATAAAACTAAAAAAGTTGATACCGGATATATTCGTTTTCTCCCAGATGAAATTTAAAAGTTACAGCCGCAGTTTCTTCACAATGAATGACGGACAAATCAACTATTAGAACTAGATACAAATGCTTTCGTCTTCGTTTCGATGGCATTATATCTCCTCCGCACGGACAGTTAGGAAATGTAATATGTATTCCCCTCCGCCCTATGAGACGAAAATTGCATATTATAATGCATTTAATTTCTGTCTTACGTTAATTGTGACAATTTTCTTATTCCCTTATTAACTGACCTCTAATTCGACATAATTAGAGTAATAATTAGAGACCATTTTAATATAAAATTATATGCAAATTTTCTCTTAAGAACTACAACAACTAGGACAGAAATTCATTGCTTCCCAATCCAATATTCAACAGGAGAGTTGGTTGTGCTCACCAAGAAGCAAGAATTATGTAATTTCTGCAATTAGTGCTATAGTGACATACCTTTCAATAACTTATTAAATGAAATAGTAAAACCAGTTGAAAAATTGTGTGCAAATACATGCACAAATATAATAGTAATAATAATAATAATAGAAAAAAAATTAAAGCAAATAATAATATGAAGAAATTGCGTGTTAAAGTTCATTAAATTGCTTCATGAAATTGGCGCCAAAATGATGCACAACTGGCCAAAGCTGATATTTATGTTTATGTCAATTATATATATGAACCTGCACGATTGCGGGCCTGCCTGTTACATAAAAAATATCTCAAAAAAAACAATAGCAATTTTCATTTATAAACAAATAGATTTTCGCACGATACGTAATAGCACTAGTCTTAGCTACGCACAGAGACTCTTAGCTTATCTACTTGGTGACTAACTTATAACGGAAGTTCAAGGCGAGTGTCACCGCTATTTATAAAAAGAATGTGTTTATAACATACACATATACATACATACATATACACACATATATATATATATATATATATAGTACTATGAAACACATATATATTTAGAAAGGCATAAACAATCAAAAAACACGTATATGTTCAGAGTGCACAATATACGTAAACAAGATGTGCAGATACAAAGCACACTTGCTTGTGTCTTATTTAAGAACTATTTGCAATCATCACGGAAGGTTTATGAATTTTATGAAACATTTGGAGCTCGCATAGGTAACTTTTGGAGACCTTATTTTGGGAACACAAACTAGTTCGCCCCGTCTTCCAAGAGCGAGTGTAAATACCACTGCAGGAACTAGAATAAAGCTATGGCTTCCTCCGCCGAAAGCACTACCATTGAGCTATACGCGATTATATAAATTATCACAGTAACGCGTAAGCAACATGCTCTCTCAGAGCTTTGAATAGGCGGAGTTCGATGCTAAATAATCTCAATTGCGGTCGGAACTACAGTGAATGCTTAGTCAGAAAAAGACGATTGGAGATACACTCACTAAACTTCCACATCTTTCCTCATTTCTTCCTGTCTGCTACCATTGCTACGCGGATGGAAGCCATCCCCTGAATGATATCAAAAAATGCATATCAAAAAATAAGGAAAAAATAAGAACGCAATTTCATTAAAGTTTTGATGAATTCGAAGGACAGCGCTCTTAAATACTTAGCAGTGCAGGATTGCGCTACGATATCCAAAGCCCAAATAACCGCGATAGAGAGTATGCGGGTTTAGCTAGGCATGGTTTATGAAAGTTCGTCCCAACCAAATGGAACCATTCCTAAGGAATACTACATCCAATAATTGTTGTTTATCCAATAAAATTCCCAGTTTTGTGACTTTTCCATAAGAAGTAGTTCGTGTCCATACAGTAAAACTCGTTCAGAAGATGTTTGAAGTTCTAAGCCGAAGTGTGCTACCCTCCCACTTGTTATCTGCAATCATCACTCATTCCGTTTAAGGCGGGGTTCAATAGATGACCTATTGTTCGCTCATTGTTCGGGTGCTTCGGCCCTTATATCAGTATGGGTTGTTTTGGGGACAGCCTCAAATGGATAGACAACTTTTCGAAATGGAATTCGAAAAATGCCTGAGTGATGGGAAAAATTAGTAGTCACTGACGACAATAAGTGCCATTTTGACCGAACTAGTTTATAACCCAAGTAAAACAAAAAATGTCAATGCCAAGCGCTTTCAATTTAAACCAATCTTTCTTCCTTTGTTAGCCCTTTGAAATCACGATAAAGGGCTTACGCAAATACAATCAGAGACTCTCTCTTTTGCCTTTCACATGAAGTAAGTAAGCGAAGTGTGAATGGTATCAAAGCATTCGGTTTAAGTCGAATTAAATTTTGTCTTCTTCCATTTTTCAGTTACCTTGTTTTTTTTTTTTTTTTTCATTTCCCTTTTAACCACAAATTTTACACACAAACACTTTTAAGTATAAAAAATCCCAGCACAAATGCAGTAACTTGAAAGTGCCAGCTTAACTGTTTAATAGTAAGGTGCATGCGATAGTGTTTTCACGTGTTACAACAGCATATGCTTGAAAATAACATTATAACGCCTCAATGGAGAAATTCGTACTTTTTCTAAGGTTAAAATCAAAGAGACACAGAAAACGAGAGGAAGTAAAGAGATAATAAAAAGAAAATGAAAATAAATAAATAAATAAAATAAAAAAGATATAAATACATCGTAAAAAGCATGTTAAAAAAAAAAAAAAAAAAAAACTGTTAAAGCTTCTTTCATGATTACGACCTTTGCTTACGTTTGCTTTCATTACGTCTATGTGTATGGATGTGATGTAAGACCTCTTCCTATCAACCCTAACGCTGAATCACTGAAAACACTGAAAACATTGAAAAACTACTAAATTAAAAAAAAACAAAAAACAAAAAAAAAACAGCTTTAAAAGTCATTATAGCAATACATGATTATAATGAAGTATTAAAGAGAGCATAACGTAAATAAAAATGTAATGCTTACATACTTAAGCCGTACTAAGTATAATAAAGGCTGTTGTATTTCTTAATTCCATTGAAACGCACTCAAGTTACAACAATTTTGAACATTTCAGATAGATAGATGCAGACAATAACAACAACAGCAACAGCAGCAACAACGACAATAATAAATATCAGGATCGTATTTGAAATCACGTTTGCAACACTATACTGTATGTAAATAAAATAAACAACAACAACAACAACAACAACAACCATGAGGAGAAGAAGAGGAATAGCAACAACAATATACAGTTGAAGAAATGCCTTTTTATGTATGTAGCAAAAATACTGTTTTAGAGAAGAATAGCGAAAAGCCCTTCAATTGTAACACGCACAGCTCGACTCGATGAAGAACTTAATATCGAGCTCATAAAAGAAAAGCATTCTATAGAAACAATTCAACTGAGTTGTTTATATGCAAAACAATTCAATTTCTTGTAGAGCATACATGTTACGTACTTACTTACGGTTACGCTATGCCTAACCGCTACATATACACACAGCATGCTATCCATTATTGAGTGTAAAATTTTGCGAATATTTCTTCTTATGGAAATCAACACATTACTCCGCAAGCACAAATGGAGCGTGTAAACATGTATAGCGACAAAAGGCACAAAAACAACAACAACAACAACAACAACAATAATAATAATAATAATAACAATTATAATAATAACAATAAAAGATTGTCTAGTATTCGTTTCTATTTCAGCGGCAGACAGACGTTACTCATTTCACGTAATGGAGGGTGTTATTGTAAATGATTATTGGTTTTTTTTAGACTTTCCAGCAGCTCTTGCCACAAGTGTAGTGAACTTTACCACTGCACATAGGCATACATGTGTTTAACTAATCTTATCGTTAATCCAATTAGAAGTCAGCTTTTGTAAATACATCTGAAATTGTTTGCTTCCTGACTTCCCACACAAAGCCATCATTATTATCATCATTATCATCATCGTCATAATCATCAATTTATGAGAAAGAGTTGCAAAGAAAACTGAAATGTTGACATACGCTTCGTATATATATATCGTAGAACATTTCATATTCGATTTCCTGCCTTATAATTTGCGAGTTTCGCAAATAAACGCAAAGGAAAAAATAGCGGAAAATTAATGCATTTTTATAGATTTAAGTATAATCCTGCGTTCAAAAAATAAGGGGAATTTTATTTATCTATTTATTATTACATTTAGATAGTCAACGAATTTCAACCAAATCATTTTGACATTTTGTTTATGCTAATTATGCTACAGATAGGGGGGGATTAGATGCCACGCTAGAAAGGAATGTAAAGCACTCAGAACCAGTACGGTTACTATATACAACTATAAGATACCGCACCAACGTACGCTATGAAATGCGTTGCTATCGCCGTAGAATGCATCTGTAACCAGCAAGGGTTGGCCGCCCGTTATTTGAAAGTTAAACAAGCGGACACAGAAAGTCCATGATACACGCTATAAAAAATCGCACAACGTACTCGAAAAAGGTTAAATAGATCATAATTGAATCTACATTGGTGAAGTTTAATTAAATGAAATTGTCGAAGTACCTGACACTAATATCAATTTCACTTAATAAGGCCGGAGTGTTCCGTCTTTTGTTCCGCAGATCATACATGAAGGTAATCCTCAAAGACGAATCTAGGGCTTTATACCGAGGGTAGGTCAATCAGTCTGAGTCTACGTCAATAAGTTGGCAACGACCACGAAGTCCACATGGCATGGATAGTTAGCTCAACAAACTATTGACGCATATTCAAGAAGGGACCGGACCAGACTCATGTTTTCGGTATAAAAGTGTCGTTGAATGTGCTCGGCCACCACTGAAATAAACTTTTCCCTTTATTAACTTACTAAAGTTCTATATGTAGATTGAAACGAAGTGTAACTATTTAAACTTTCTTTCATTATTTTAATACAACCGGCACAACGTTCGCTAGAAATATCATGTGTTAGTTTATAAAGTACCGCATATTTTCCCCAAAAAGATTTTTGTTATCACCACCGGTAAATACTTAGTGTGATGAGCTGATTTTCACAAGGGTTTTAATAGAGAGAAATTTTACATTGCACGCGGTAAAGACTTTGTTGAATTTAATCTAAGAAGGATGGGAAAAATTCTCAGCCGTTTGGTAAATGCGGGCAGTTTCTTGAACTTTTCTTTTTAGCCAGAGGATTGAGCTTATTCCTCTAACCAGTGGGTGAATTCAATACAGGTGTGGTTAAGTGTTGTTGATGAAGAATATGCAATAAAAGGCAGTAAGAAAATATCAGAACTTCCGTTAAGTTGTTTATTAACATTCTCTGATCCTCTGACCGACAAATGAAGCAAGCATTCAAGCAGTGGCCAGGCATATGAAAGTCAATACCTCTAAAGCCCGCCACGTATTTCCCTTTATTTTTTTCCTTTTTTTAATTAAATTTGAACTAATTACACTACGCCACACAGCCACAGAGCCCATTAAATTAAAGACCCCTTGCTACAATTACTTCGATGTTGCTCTTCTCTGATATTTTTTTTTAAAGTTCAAAATATGCCTAAAAGCCTCCCCAAATACTAAAACTCCTTTTTTTTTTGGTTAAAGTGCAATTTTCGAAGCACGTATTGCGTTTTCGTAACGCACTAATAGTTTGAATTTACACACACATGAGTTCGCGAAGTTTAAGCCCAAAATAAATGATATAAAATAGTAAGAAAAAAAATAATTGCTCCATTTTCTTCTATCTATTGCTATGTCTTGAAACACACGTTCGGTCACGTAAGCCTCTGATAGGTCAACAAATGAATAAAAAAGATTACAATAAGAAATCATTTTCTCCAATTGTCGAGGATAGCTGTGAAGTGCAATCTCGAAGAATTTTAGTGTACTTTTGCAATCAATCATACATACATTGACTACTTAGTATCATTCATACCACATACGAGCAAGCTTTGTGCGCCCAATAGCATCGATATGAGAAACAAAAGTCATACTTTGAAACTTAGTTTTACAACCACGACTTACTTTTCCCCTATTCTTGGTCCAAGTTTTCTAAAACAGGCTTATCGACATATAAAGGCATCTTCCAATTATAACGGAGGAATTTTGGCCTGCGTCGATACTTTCGAGTTACTTGTTAAAGAAAATACTAATTTTTCTTGAAAAGAAGTTTGCAGTTCTTCCCCGACTTCTTTCTTGCCTGTCGTAACAACAATGAACCGTGAATTCATCGAAGCATTGCAGAAGCAAAACTTGTTGGCTGGCAAGCAGAGGGAGCGCAAATATTTTTAGTTCTAAGCAAATCCACTTAGAAGGTCTATTGTCTTTAACGAAAAATTACTCGAAGTAGCGAACAAATTAAACGGATAAATTTATGTATATATCAAAGCGACGATAAGATTTCATGGAAACAAATTAGGAGTGCGAAACTACGGGAATATTGTGAAGACAAGCGTGGCTCAGACTGCTTACGTTAGGGTATAGCTGCATAGTATACCGTAACTCCAAAGGACGACAAGCCTTGCATTTGTGGGTATCCAAGGGGGTCAAGTTGCCCAATGTGTTCTTCCTCCTGGTATGACGATGCACCTCTCATCAGAATGCCTCCTTGCCTGACTACAGGACACGGCCCTTCGGGGAGTATCGCTGTCGCTCTTGTTACCTCGAAGTTTCATATCCTGTTGAACAGCGAGGTGATAGATAGGCCTCGACGCCTGCCAAATAGCGAGAAAGCGACTCACACCCTTTTCCATTTTAGAGCTCCCTTCGATGGGGTTTGCCATACCCCTTGGGGGCGTCTGTTATCGCCTATAAAAGTAACACGGATACCACCGGGCGCTGTGGGATCAGGTCATTCACAACAAACACTGCGGGAATCTGTGCAAACAAATTTATTACTTTATTCCATCAAATCCCAAAGTAATATAATACGATTTTACAATTGACCTCTGCGGTTGGTCTGACTGAGCCCGGCGGGATGACGTTATGTGTGATACGGGTCGTTTCCGTTGTTGCTTAAAGGTTTTTTTTTTTTCAATATCTTCAACGCTTTACTGCACACACTGTACTTCATAAATAAATCCCAGTTCCCAGTTTTTCTGAAACGTCACTTGAACCCGCGTAAGGCTTAATGAAGCTGAATATAATCGATATAATCGATAAGTAATGACCGTTGTGCGGTATACCACAAAAATTTATTGAAAACTTGCTACGTTTCCATGCACAACAACGCGAGCAATAAACAATAAACATATTTCCGATCAAAAATAAAAACAGTTTCCCTCACCGACCAACCCCAACCAAGCTTCTAATTAATAGAAAACATATTTCTGATCAAAATTGAAAACAAATTCTCTCACATAACCGAACGCCAATAATTAATAATAAATGTATTTTTAATCAAAATCGAAAACAATTTCTCTTGGTTCGCACGATATCAAAAGGTTGGGTTCAATTTAGTTTATTTCTTGAGTAAACTTTTCAGAATTCAAACTTGAACCAAATTTGCTTTCCACAAATGCTGTGTAAACATTTATATTTCAGTTATTAGTTTAATATTTTGAAAATGAAAAACTTCGATACCCTACATCACAAGGGCATATTAAATTTGTGCGGATGTATGCAACAGTGAAGAGGACCCGCAATTCATTATACCGATCGATTCCGAATCAGTTCTTGTCCATCCGTCCATCCGGCTCTTGCATTCTTGTGCTCCACCTAGAGAGGTAGCAATTTTTGAGAACGTTTGAGAAAACTCTGGTACAACGGCGTGTTTTATCCCAAGGACGAACGCTGTTGAAAATCATTTGGATTGAATCACTTTTTCGGCCACTTCTCATATGAAGACTCATTTTGAAAGCTCGTTATATGATCAACTGTATTAAGCGAAGTCATGTATAAGGTATTCAACGAGGGCCCGTGCCATACTATGATGTTTTTACTTGTGTTCTTTTAGCATATTTTTTCAAATAACAGTCTTACCAACAACACTCATTAGTATATGAGAGGAAACAATCAACAGCTAAAGTGAATGTGACTAAATTCGTTAAACATGATAAAATTGCACCAAGTTAGAACACCAAACCGAATCGCAATACAGCATAGCTTGGCTTTCGTAAATGTTAGCAAACCTAATGGCTTTTGTAAGTTCTCGACACAACCACCACCGCTACGCTACACTATCATAATCACCAAATGCTAGCAACAATTCTGGCATTTGGTGAATATAAACAATTTGAATACGTTGCATGTAAATACTATTTAGTCATGTAGTAATATTGTCTCAAACGAATCATTCACATATTGAAGGCATTTAATTGGGGCAAATTTTATACCAAAAATTTTATGTACGGATTAATATAATGAAATCGAAAGACCATTAAAAATATATGAATATAAAAAAGCATTGATTTTTCGTAAAATTTGTTAAAATGGTTGGTACACGATACGTGCGGTATGGTGTTGTTTGGTTTAATTTACGAAAATGACCTGCATTGTAATGTTCGAGTTATTCCAAAATTCGGAAAGCACTTTAATTTATTTAATGCAAAAACAAAATATAATAACATTTTTAATATAAACTATTTCAAAGTTACTAATGCTTTTTATTAGATTCGCAAGCACAAAATGTACAAAAAAAAAACAATTTCTAACACAGTTCAAGAATACTTTCCGGAAATATGCGAGACGCCTTGAAAAAATGTGCTACCATTGACGAACGAATTCCAGGCCGATCCTGAAGACGCATATGTGTATATACACCTACATCTATATATATCGTTTAATGGATTTCTAAGGCGAACCAAACCGTATCCCATATCCGTATCCTACATCGACGAACAAGTAAGGAAATTTTATTCGACTGCGACTGCGAGCCTTTTCTATGCATAACCGTTATCCTAAAAGAGCTAAAAAAAAAAAAAGAATTAATTTGTATACTCTACAAAATTAGGTGGGCGGGGCTGGTTTTTTTCCATTTTTGTAGAATAAAAGCCGAAATTTTTTTCGTGTGTCTAGGGCAACCTATGAGTATTGCGCAAAAAACACGGAAAGGAAAAATGCTCTGATTTTACCACCTACGATACTACACAGTTGGCCAGACGGATAGATGGACTGTTAGAGAGATGAACATGCTTAGATGCTTTCCGCTTCATTAAGCCAGGAGAATGTTTACAACATACATTACACAGATGGACAGAGGGACATGCTCAAATTGATTTAGAAACTGATGCTCATCAATCTCTGAAACCTCTTTTTGAGTGTTGCAAACGTTTTGATAAAATGAATGTACTCTTCATCGTTCGGCGATGGACATAAAAAGGAAAAGTTGGCAAAGAATCAACACTTGTTTCTCTAATACAACGAATACGGCGAGAAGGGTAAAGGAAAGAATTATCAACGAACCGTATAAAAATAAACAAAACTTTAAGAAAGTCATAAACAAAACAGAAAAGAAAAACTGAAAAACTGAAAAACTTATAATTTTCTTTAGTTAAATATTTACACAAAGCGTTCATCTACGCAAAAACACACATACATGCATGCATATGTATACGGCATGCGATGAGCGTATGAATGAACGAGAGAGAAGCGACCAGAAAAAAACATATTTTTATAAAGATAAAAAACAAAAGTTTAAAAAATCGGGAAAAAATGAAACGCTTTCGTAACGCTTGAAAGAATTTTCTCACACAAAAATCGAGCAAGATTTCTTTCATAATCACATTTAATTGAAGTACATGTGCAGATATTTTTCGTTTCAGATTTTAATGCTCACGATTGTACATTTCTGGAAAGATTGTTGTTTTTTTAAAAATTGAAAATTACGCGTACTTGGCCTCCAATCTTCCCGCGAAACATTCCGTTCAGAAATTTTAATGGCATATTAAGCGCATATTTTATTTCTGAAGCTAATTAAATTGTTGTTACTTTAATTGTAATTAAAGCGTTAAATTCTATATGTAAAATATAATTGCTCCCCGTCCGAATCAGTGGATTAATGTGATGCGATAAGAAATTAGTTTAATATAATTATTTCCTCTCCCAATTCACTAGGGAGGGGCGGTTATAGGGTGTTTATAGAACTTAAAAATGGGTTTATAAAAAAAAAAAAACTTGAGTTTTAGATGATATCTGATCAGCGTACTACTCTGATCTGCTTTAAGCAAGTCTATCTGTCTCTTCTTGATGCAAAGCGAAACCTCCCCCCTTTTAACCAATGGCCACAGAGTGAGTTTGATAGAGAGCTTCCGTCCACAAGAAGGAAATCTTACGTAAAAGAAAAACAGCGCGCACTTTTGGAACACATTACGGTTGGGCGACTGAGTGCCTTTGAAAGGAATCTCTTTAGAAATTCTTTAGAAAAATCCTCCAAATTACGATGTCTTTTCGACAAAGGCTTTTCGGGAAACGCTTCCTAGGCTTATGGCGAAATTTCTAGTGCGTTTATGGTTATATCAAAACCAGCAACACGACGACAATTTGCCCATTTCCGCCCTTAAAATTTCGATAGTAAGGACACGTGCAATTCTGATAGACCAATCGTTACCAGGATCGTTGGAATTCTTCAGTAAATTGATGAAGATCGGCCCATACGTCAACAAAGCGAAATGATCGCGGATGAAGTTGCGCAAAAACCAGTCGACGTCACGTAAAAGCAGTGAAATTGGAAGGGCGTTTCGCGTCTTGAATTTTTCAATTTGCCCGCAGAATTGACGTCACGTCGCCCTACCAGCAACTCGTGCGATTATATCCCGGAATTGAGGACTAATCAAAGCGAGAATTGTCGCTTTCCATTTCGACAACACCAGATCACGTACATCTTTAATGAAAGTTTTAATCCATCCACCATACATGTCGGATCTTGCCCCGTTGCTTCGCTCTTTGCAGAACTCGCTTAAAGAGCAAGCTTGTGAAGATCACTTGGTCCAGTTTTTCTTCCAGAAATTTCGGAAGATCCGTACCGATGGAATAACGATTTTACCACAAAAATCGCAAAAGCTGGACCATAATTGCTTCAGCAAAGTCCATTTAAAATATAAGAAAAATATAAGACTTTGGTGAGAAACGGCCACGAATATTTATTTGTATTTTAATGCATGTGGGCGGCTTTCGCAATTTGTTTAACTTTCTTCTAATCTCTATTCAAGTCAGTCATGAGTACTAGCAAATTCGGCTAAGAATAGAGCCAACTTTCCGCCTTACAGCATTTTTTGGTCAGAGTTGTAGCAAATTTCTTACCCTCCGTGTAATAGGCAGCAGCGATGCGCTTTTGAAATCCTACTAACTACTACCTGCTATCGGCTCTATTATGGCATTGGTCGGGTCGTGCGGTCAGTTATTGTGTCTTTTTGTCATCGTTTCTGCCGCTTTGTATCTTATCTCGAAAAAAAAGTGACAGCAAAAGTTTTGTTCTATTTTGTGCTAACACAGGGTTGTCAACCTGCAAAAACCATAAAAACGAAATACAAGAAAACGACGTAGCATTGAAAGATGCAGCAAATTGAAGGAAAATCATAAATAAATCAATTCGAGATAATAGTTCTTATCCCTATTCTAATGTTCTAGGCAATCCTTTGCCCTGCAACCCGATCACATTGATTCATAAAAAAATTAATAATAAAACCGGTTTTTTATTTTCTACAAATTGGAAAAAAAAACATTCCAATTATGCTCTTTCTGTGCGCCTTTTCGGCATATTTTCCTTTAATTTTCTTTCTACCGTTGCACTAAAATCTGTTACTATAATGAAAATGATCAGTGATCCTGTGAAGAGTAGATCACAAATAATTCATTTCTTTATATTTATGCTTAACCGTCAGAATAGCAAAAAAGCACAAAAAAATAGCAAGACCGGGTTAATGATCTGTCAGTGATTGTGCTCCTAATAAGAAGATATAAATCTATGTGAATTGATCTGTACATTTACCACCATTAATAGGCATTGCAGAAAATTCCACTTTGATACTAACAACGATTGCAGGTCATACCGCGCAGCAAACAAAAGGAAATTTTAGAAACTTTCACAAGTCTTTAAATACACACACATAACCTACAAGTATCGCATACAAAAAATCTTTTACAAACTATTGTGAAAAGACATACGATCTGCTTACGCAATTAAAAGTTAAAAACAAATATGGTTTTTTTACATATATATTGTTACATGTTAATGCAGTGGTCACCTGCTTTTGATGTGCTGCAGTTATGCCTTAACATGGACATGTGTTTTCCAGATTCAAATTGAAACGAATACAAAACTTCTTGTTTTCCTTTTTCAATTAAGGTAAACTTAATAAACTACAAGCATAGAAGACTGTGCGTAGAGAGACGAAAAAGTGTAACGAGAGAATCCTAATACAAAGAACTAAAATAGTTTTACTGTCGCTGATTGAAAATTTCATTGCAAACTGAGCGTCTATTGCAGAAATAGAAAATCCTCTGCCTGTAATGCGATTTGCTTCCATTATTGAGAAGAAAAAAAAAGTTTTAACAAAACAAAACAAGACAAAACCTGTACTTACTTGACTTAGTCCGGATTTCTAAATACACCCAAGTCTTTTTTTACGCGGCAGACGTGTTCATTAGAAATCCGTACAAAAGGAATCTTGTAAAAGCAGACATGTGACATATAGTAAATTTGGTGATATGTTCCACAACTTTAACAAAAGGAGCAAAAGAAATCTTTTTCAAAAAACCGGACAAAAGAAGTAAGAATGAAATCCGCATTTCGTATTAATTCTTCAACTATCAATCGCTACTTGATAACAAGCGTGCAAGCGTTTACTACAAGCTGGATCAAAAATGCTATCGTCAGTAGATATATCGCCTATGTCTAGTCTGGTCTGTCTGGTCCGATTCAAATGAAGAATTTCGTCAGTTATTAACGGCCAAGTAGCAGTAGAACACATGCGTGGACATAAACCGACTGACTTCTGATCACAGTATTTCCTCAACTGTATTTCGATGCTGTATACATACTCTTGAGTCTTGAGACTCTGTCAATATTAGAATTAAAAAAAAATTGTCTTTTTTAAAAACCCAAAATTCGTGTAAGAAAACTATATTTGCTCTCGTTGGTGAACCGTGTTATTTGAAAATCAGTTTAAAAAAATTGTATATAAAAAGAGTTGGGTGTACTAACAAACGTCTTATGGATACGATTAGATTGCAAGACAGAAAGGCACAGCTGTACTCTCACTTTATTGATCATATACCTTTTCGCACATCTCGTATATCAAATGTAGCGTCATACACATCGTATGTAGTGTATATAATATATAATCCTTGGTACAGTGTAGCGATTATATTGGAAAACAGAAGAAGATAAATGTTTAGAATAAACTCTGTGTTTATAGTCTACATAGTGTTTCAAAACACATCGTATATCGAACATATTGTATCACACGTACCTATATAGTAACGTGGATATAAATTATCGTGTCCTATACTATCACATATCGTTCCACCTGACTTATATCGTACCCCGTCCGTCGTATATAGTATCGTGCATATCATACATCGCATCGTACACATCGTATATCGTATGTCGTGTACATTTAAATTATCGTACGGTAAATACAGACTACCGTAATATAAGATGCCACACCATGCCTATCCTATATCGTATCATACACATTATGTATATGGTGTTATACATAGAGACTATCACATCACGCGACATCGTATACCGCATCGTATATTTCAAACTGCATCTTCTTAAGCCAAACTGCAATTAATTCCAATTCAATTTTAGAAGTGGAATTGAGTTACTCTGTGCTCCCCACAAGTTTCTTAATACCGAACTACGTTCACCTTATTGTTCGAAATTAAAGCAAACATTTCATCAGTACCTTGGATCCAGCCCGCAACAATAGCTAACAACCACTTACATACTTACGAGAAGCATCTAAATACGTATTGCATACGTATCGCAGATAATGGGTATTCGACATTCGTTTTAAGGTGGATATAACATTCCAAGTTGCTTTCATTACAGCAATAAAAATATTTAACAGTTGGCCCAGTTTTTGATCTTCAACAAAATGCAGCAAAGCATATATTTCAGCCAAAAAAGAGAAACAAAAAAAAACCCGAACTGAATCGTAGTTGCACATATTTCTTTCCCCAAAATGTATGGCGATATATAAAAACTGTGTGCGCGTTTGTGTATATGAACTTGTGCTGTAGACTTGTACAAAACTAGTTCACACGTTCGTAATAAATGTCCTAACCTTCTTTTTGATTTTGCAGAGTACGCTCACATACATGCATGAAAGTTTTGAACGTCCGGAATATCCTGCGTTTGGAATTGAAGGTAGAGAAAGCAGCAAAACTTTTCTTTTCTTTTTTTTTTTTTTTTTTTTTTTTGGCTAATACGCGTAGCCAAGAGACGACGAAGGGATGAAGGGATTTGTTAAAATGCGCCTTAAACCAAACCAAGCACGTGCTACGTATAAAAATTTATTTATTCCAAATATTTTCTAATTATGTTCTTATAAATAAGTACAACTTAAAGTTTTACAGTTTGTTTCTACATTCTACACAATGTACGGGAAGGTGATGTTGTTAAGTTAAGTACGCAGAAATATGCGACACCCAAAAAGACTTCTGAGAGATACAATTTTTATTATGTCAACCGATTTAGAATCAGTCCTTGAAACGATTTATGTACGATTGAATCGATTTAAGATTCACCTGTCGGTTTATCTGCCCGATACCTATCCATATATCTTTATGTTCACTTCAGTGGCAGCAATTTTAGTGCCTCGACCTATGTCTTCATTCAAGAGGGAGTGCTGCTGGAAATAAATGGAGTCGGAAATTTTTACGATCCGTCAGTCCTCAATATCGCGCTCAACTTTAAAAAAATCTTAGCATGAACACAAGTTAGAAAGTTATATTCGGACAAGCCCGACTACTATATATCCTCCGCGACTTCACTTAGCACAATTCTGTTCTTGTCTTAGTCATAAAATACCAAAATTTATCCATTATCACTTTTCCTCAAACTCCTTGCATAGAGAGAAGTCTGAAAACGTATGACGGACAGGCGGACAGACAAGCTTAGTGTAAGAAAAGTTGGGTCCATCTCAAGTCCTGGATGTTGAATTGTGAGTCCGCACAAATTTAACGCATCCTTGTCCCAAAAGTGGTGTAAGTTGTATACGGCATAGAAACTGAATATGTACTCTATCAGGTTGTAAAGTTAAGCTAGCGATAGGTCCTTGAGATGCATCAGTTTTGATCAAAATATCGAAAAATTACTACCTGCAAGTTGAAGACAAAAATATATGGGCAGACGGGCAGACAGCTAGACAATTTTCGACTGATTCACAGGCTGACTCTGAGTGTTGTGTGCACAAACTTGATATCCATGTATTCCGAACCTAGTTCAATAAATTTGGATGTCAAGTCATCATCTTGTGGACTAACTTTTTTTACTAAAACTTTTCCTTGGTTACCATGTAGAGGCTTCGGAAGGCTTCGTTTTTCTAAGAACACTTAACAGAAGCGAAAGTCAAGTATTTTTCTTGAAGTTATCCAGTGAGCGAAATCGTGATCGACAATCGTCATTATATCTCTCTATATATAGGGATTTCTCCTAAATGTCATATTAGCAGAGAATATCTTTTTAGATTCGTGTTGAACCAAAAGAAACTCTTAGTCTTCGGTTTTCTAAGAAAGATAACAAATTCTTAATTAAATATTTTTAAATTTTTTCAATAAAGACTTCAACAGCAAACAGTAAAAGACGAAGAATGAAACCATAGAAAAGAAGATGAGGGGAAGAAACGAAATACTTCTTTAAAGGAAAGCGATAAGAAATAACGTTTGTCGACGGCGTTGTTAGCTGAAATGCGTTCATACCACTCTCCGAAATGTATAAAAATATTTTAGCTGCTTTCTTATGCACCTGTCATGCTTCGTGGCGCACATATGTACAAAAGACATACGCATACATATACTAAAGGTATGCACATGGATTTGAGTTTCAGATGGCGTTGCATTAAACAAATATAGAATCATCGTGTTTTTAAGCATTAAGAATTTGGAATTTCCGGTGTTCATTTGTCTTTCGTTCCGTTGAAATTTGGAGAATCTTTACAAGCTATGCAATCTGTATGCTTGCAAATCTTATTCGTATGCATAACAAATCCAAGGACAATTGTTAGCATTTCTCCAAAACTAAGCTTTTAGTACAATATAAAAATCATTCATTAATCATAGATGACTAACAACATGCACATGTACACATATCCTAAATGAATTGTGTATGTGTGATAAATGGCAAGCATAACTCACTCTTCCTATCCTATACATGCAGTTATATGCCTATGTGCATGCATGTGCAGCCATGGACACATAAATAGCACACACTTCGCTACGAGCGTACAATTCAATCAAAAAGAAAAAAGTTACTTTTTATTTTAAAATACACTTTCACACACTATTGATGTGTCCGGGAATCAAGAGCTACAAAAAACGAAAACGAAAACGAAAACGCAAGAGTTTTCTTTGTAGTCGTGTTAATAAGGCAAGCAATGCTATTTTTAATAGATTTTTCTTTTTTTAATCTACGCTATATATTTATGCTTGACTGTATCTACGCAACTTTCCATTATACACGAGCATGTGATATTTCATTTGCACTTTGCTAATTACAGTACGCGCGCTCAACAAAATATAGACTTGCAACTTCGCAACGCGATATTAATATATTAAATAAATAGCAAATAATTTCATATGACAGAGCGATAAGTTAACCAATATCAAGTTTCAAGCCTACTTCGTTCTATGCCCCGTACAAGACGCTTTACTAAGATTTTTTCATATTTCATAATGAATAGATATGCGCATCGGAGATCACAGTAAATATACGCATTCATTATATTTTCTTGATGGTCCTAAGTAACAACATCTACTTGCTTACACTGTCCGACACTCGACACCGATATCGAATTTTTAAAATTTAGCAAAGAAGGAAATTTAACCAGAAACCCTTGCTTCTTTCCTCAAATCAGCTAAGACTCAAAATTTACCCCAATCGGCCTGTTTAATAAAATATGCTAAAAATAATGCAGAGAACAATAACAAAACCTCCAATCTAGTCAGGTCTTTTTGCCCGCAATCATACTGCTGTCTCAAATTTCATTCCAGCGTCTATTGTACTTAATACGATAGATTCATCCCCTCTCTCCTCAAAGAGTGCCGTATTCGATCCTACTTTAGTCGTTCATTCCATTCATTCAAAAGGATGTTCTCGGAACTAGAAGTCTGGCGAAATAGAATAGACGAACAGACGAATAGGGTGCTTGTGGAACGACATGAGCTGAATTTCTGTTTAAATACGCCTGGCAGAACCTGGCAGCGAGCTGCATTATCATGTTGCTAAAACCGGAAAAGTTGTTCCAACAACTCTGGTGAATAGCTTGGCGGGAACAGCACATAATAATGCTTATTGTTAATAGTTTAGAGCAGCGGAAATAGCTCATAATGCATCACATTAGGGAAATGGAAGAAAACTTGGTTTTCCCACCTTTGGATCATAGTAACTGTGATCAGAAATTGTTCGGAAAAAAAGCTTTCCATTATTTTAGTACAAGTCATCAGCTCTGCGGATATTGTGTGTTAATTATGCTTCGGATGTACTAACCGTTAAATTTCGTTTCACTTGATCTCCTATGTCGCTTAGATATACTACTGGGAAGTGAGACTTGCTCCCCTTACATATTCTTTTTCTTTAATTTGCATTTGTACTTTCACTCATGCAAGTAACACTGAAAAGTTTCGCATGAAGAATGAAAGAAGTGAGGCCTGAGACAACAAAAAAAAGACAAAGGGAACAAGGTCGATTCTATCAATTCTAGCAACTATCTAACCTAACAAGTGTTGGGTTCACGTTTTACCCATGAGACACTGCGCAGACGGTTACACTGAAGAAACGTGCAAAACTCTTAAGGCGACAGACGGACGGTCGGAACTTGCTTTCTACGGTGTCCTTCAGCCCATAATTCACTGTTCTTGTTTGTTAACAACTCTATTAAGACAACAACATTTGTAGATGTTTTCCTGTTAGTCATGGACGAATTTAACGGTACGATAAACCTAACCTTCGATCTTTAACAATAAATAATCGAAGACTTCCCATTTTTCTGCCAAAATTTCCAATTGTACCACCATTTGTATTACATTTTGTATTCAACTTGAAATTTGATATCACATTTTTTTCTATATAAAATTTTTAAAGTCGCAATCGTGATTTCAGTAGACGGACATATGGATGAGCAGTCGATGGCAGTGGATTTACATGAAGTTAAGTAATATATATACGTTTTATGGGAAGCAATGCCTTACAATCATAGTAGAGTTTCGATGGCTCTACTTCCAATTGTGCTCACTTTCATGTTCTATTTCTATTCCCTTTCTAATAACCTGCAACCTGCCATTGTTAGTGCCCAAATGAGCGATGACTCATACTCTGTGTCTACTATGAGGCGATTTAGCGCAGTTTGACTACTCAAGCAGCGTTTATGGCATTACCCAATACAATAGTGTAAGTGATTGTAGCCGACCAGTTACTTCAGTCAGTGAACTCATCGAGAACGTGCTTAACCATAATAGGATTAATAGTGTTTTCCTTTAAGTTGCTTTATTGCATTTTACGTATGTGTTCTTTACACTCTTTTCATTACCTTTAAGTTAATTAAAAAGGTATTGAAAATATTTTTTGAACACTTCTTCCAGACATACCGGAAATTGAAGGTAATGTTAAATAATTTCAAAAGAAATCATTTAAATAATACAAAATACTTACAGACAATTTCCTATGAAAAACAAACAATTAAACGTCATTTTTTATTTATTTCAACGACTTTTACTGCGATATGAGTCATTGCAAAGCGGTACGATTGTACAGTAAAACCTGTCTTTAGACGATTTGTTCTATGCGATCTTCATCTGCTGTACAAAAATATAATAGTTTTGGACTAATGCACCGCATAAAAAAATCGCACAAAAACAGGTTGGAGTGTACAGCGAAAGGAAAATCAAGGTTATATAGAAGCATTAAAATAGTCGACCTAAGCAAGGCTTCCTTGCTACCTACCTAAAATGCATCTATGATAACGTTTTGTCTGATTTGAAAGACGAGTCTTCTGAAAGGAAAGCTTCATGTCAAACACTATCCAGTCGTCGATGAAGGTATGTTGAAATATTGGCTTGTTTTTGGGAAGTCTTTCTAACTGTTACCAATCGTGTGCTCATCAATCGCGGATTCCCCGTCCTTTCCGCATGCAAAATAGGAATATAACAAATTTGTCCTTCCATTCCGTTCGTTACGTCATCAGTCTATACTGTCGCTTTCTTGGTTAGCGTAAAGTTATGAATCAATTTAGCTCTGTCTGCTTGTCCGTCCATCTGACTACACTAATACTTCCTGTTAAGACGCTCACGTTTTTCAAAACTGAGATAAAAAGCTAAAACCTGACATAATGACCAACTTAGTTGATTGTTAATTCCGACAGATGTTGCCCAGACACAACCTCGCCGGCGACGTGCGAAAACTCGTAATGCATAAGTAAGTGTCTGAGTAAACTTTAGAATCAAAAAATAAAAATGTAGTGACAAAGTGCAATTGTTAATAAATGGCGGGGAGCGGAACTGTGGGTTTACCCATAGATGTGCCGAAATCTTCACCTCTTCGTGGTGCTCCCTATAAAACATTGACTGCTTCATTATGGCTCTCTTATTTTCTTTGGTTTTTAGAGTCGCACAGTCAATGGAAAAGAAAGCTTTAAGGCTTACTATCAACCTAGCAATAGGTTTTTTCTCTTTGGAAGCGGAAGGGATCTGGTCGGGAGGGGCTCTCTTTTTTTAAAAAAGAAGCATTTCTTTCACTATTTGGATCTCTTGGTGGAGGTCATCTAACGATGATGGCCAACGATATCAAGTGGGCTGGGGCACAGCTGGATGTGTGTGATGTGCGACGACAACCTTGGAAGCGTTATTTCCTTGAGAAAAGATAGTGAGGATCTGGCCGTCCGGGACGTGTGGATAGTCCAAAGGCAAGCGGGGCTTCGGCCGCGTACAGTATGAGATCACCCAAAGCCGTATAGCTTGGTGTAAGTTCTGGTTTGTACGATAAGCCAAGAAGTTAAAGGGCGTCCACGGGAGTCAGATTGCCCAAAGTAGGATTGCTCCTGCAGGAAGATGCACACTACCCATCGGAACGCCGGACGAATGCCTTCTTGCCTGACTGCTAGGTACGGCCCTTCGGGGAGTATTAGTGGTGGCTGTGGTTACCCAAAGTTTGGCGGGGAGCTATTAAAGAGGCCTCGACGCAGACCTTTAAGCGAGAATTTGGCCCACACCCATCTTCTATTCGGTACCTCAGGGTAGCGAGGCCCCCTTCAATGGGCCTTGTCTCTCTCCCCGAGGGGTCCTCAATCAACTCACCTCTTGATTGCCGATGGTTGTAGGCAACCCGTCCGATAAAGGCTCTATGCTAGGTGCGGACGTTAAACACACATACAGAAATGTTAATAAATGGCACTGTCGAATCGCCGACTTCACATGGAAAGATAAACTTCAAAGTCCCGAACCATTTCTCCGAGAACTTTACTTTACTTTCTTAAAGCATAGTCAATATGGATATAATTAAGAGCGTTTCACTCCTTTTAGAGTCCTATCGTATTCATTAAAAACTATCAAATCAATTCTCCTAAATAAGCGTACTTCACCTACGTCGTATCTAGATTAGCTTTCAATCTCGATATCTTCATAAGAGTCTAAAATTGAACTACATTTTTGCACTATTATCGGTTGCCAAGTGTTTGCATGTTTTTTGCATTTACGCCGTTTATGGGTGTGCCTTCGTGCTAGATGTGTATATGCTTCTGTTTTTTTTTTCTGTGTTTATTTATATATGAATTTTTTTCTTTTTCTTTTTATTTTCTTTTCTTTATTTTTCTTTAAATACTTTTTAATCGTTATAGCATAAGATTTACTTCTAAACGCCATTTCGGCTGTTAATTTATGTTAGCTGAATTTCATGTGCACATAAAATAAATAAATTAGCCAAAACTACTTTGTTCCAAATTTCATCCTTAAATACTAAAAATTAGATTATATGTCCGACAAATGGTTCCAAAAGTGATACCATCACATTCAAATTTTTCACTGCCATTTCACACACATCCATGTACCAAACGGTTCCTTTTCGAAGATTTTTACCGAGGAATGATAAAATTTGCACATTTCTTTCGCATAACGACTTCTCCAAAATAGGGCATTATATGCAGAGGGATCGTAAAAATGGCCCGATCTGGTCCGTTTCATGTAGCGTTCATGCTTGCGCCAAAACATATCGCAATTATTAATTTTCGTCAAAATATCTGAAAATTTAAAACCTGTAGTTTGAACAAAAATAAATGGACAGACAGACATATGGACAGCCAGACTTTTATCTATTTACAAGATGATACAGAATTGATTAGTGTAATAAAAGATTGATGTGTCCAAAGTCGTTATAAGTATTATAGAGATCCGCGCAAACATAACAAACCACATGTGCTTTAGGTTATAAAACCGGCAACTTGTAGCTTTCGAACTGCGCTCCTAATACATGCTTGGGCCAATTGAAAATCAATATAAAAATAGTCCCAATGGAGTAACTGACACATTTTTAAATTGCAGAAAAAAGGGTTAACTGGAGGGGTATCAACAAATCGCCTTAAAGCGAACTTTCTCAAGTTGACTTGTGAAAATGAAGCAGACCTGCACGAACAAAAAGACTATGTTTATTTTTGCTTTTCTCAATTCTTATAACATTTAGAATTTGAACAAAAGGCAGAATTTCATAGAGGCAGTTAGATAAAAACATTTCAAGCTGATCGAGAATACATACTTAGACATGTCATTGATACGTCCATGATAAAGAATTGCAAGCATAATGTCGTTGCAGTCTGGTTCAGCTGTCCAAGAAGGCCAATAGTGTGTTAAATGACAATATTACCGACCACCACATGATACGTATCTCTTTTGCTTCCATAGTATAGTTTAAGGTCTATAAACAAAGTGAAAAACTCAATATGTTTCCAATCCTCTTGCGATAGATAGGTAGGGATGAGTGCTCTTAAACTCTTTTTTTTCTGTTAATTTGTTATAAAACATTGTGTTTAATATAAGAAATCTTTATTGTGTTTTTCAAGATTATCTACGCGTGTTACTGTGTGCATGCGTATATGTCTATAAACTTTACCATGAAATAGACCTCTATGCCGTTAACAGCGATAAGGAAATCAAGACTAGAAAAACAAAAAAAAATTGTAACAATACAAAATACATCTATGTAACGTTCGCCCCTTACGCTTATTTGCTGATGTGCAACTTTTATTTACTTATTATTTTATTTACTTGTAATGATAACGACAACGAACGTCTAATGCCGAATCTTGGGCTCTCACCATCACCAACAATGTTCATCTAAATTTGCCTATCGATAGTGGGCGTGACAATGGACGCTGGTAGACATTTAATGCAAATTTTACATCGTTGTCTTCCACCGATTGCTAATTATTAACAAAGATATCTGAAAATCGTTGTTTTTTGTTGACTTCTAGCAAAAATTCGCAATAAAATATAGGTTTCTGTGTCTATAAGTAATTTCAAAACTTACTTCGGACGGAAGGACGGACATTGTTAAATCAAACATGTCGGTATATCAAATTTCATCAAAATACTCCAAAATTTGCGACTTGTAAGTTGAACACAAAAGAGACAGACGGACGGACAGACAAGTTTGAATCGGTCGGTACAATGAAGAGTGGCTTCACCTCAAGTCCGTCTGAATGTACGCTTGCATCACAGGTGATGTTGGGCTTGCTTACTTAATAAACGCTAATAAAAAAGTCATATTCAGTTTAAGGCCAATCTTTGAAATCTGCTCAGTTGAGTCTGCTTGGGAGGCAGATCATTTCAAGTTTATCATGAGCTAAGATCCAGTTTTAGTCCCTTGCTCCACATTCTTTATGTTTTGCGAGATTCAACAGTAGGCGAACCGGCAATAAGACTGTTAAAAATTCGAATGGCATGGTCGCACGTTGCATAAGTGAACGTACAAAAAATACTTAAGCGGTGAGTGTAAAAATCGTAGACTTAGTACCAATTAATTGACCGATTGCGGTCATTTTCTTAGTGAACTGATGAACATTTGTGTCGAGGTGTAGATCAACGGCTATCATTGGGTTGTAAGACACAGCTAGAGGCGAAATACTCTCCACCCCAACTGGACCTTTGGCCATCATGTGGTGATATGTGACAATTTTTGACTCTCCAAGCCAATGTAGAGTAGAGGACATATGGACGTGCGAACCAAAATAGTTACGTCAACTCAGTTATTTAACTACTTATGGGATATCTAATGAATTTCAAATGAAAAAATAAAAGTAAAGAACAACTCAGTATGCGTGCAACGCTCAGTGGTGGGTGCAATACAACAATAAATTAATTATAAATACCTTAAACAAAGACAATAGCAAGACAGAAAAGATTAAAATCAAATAAGAAAGAAAACAAAGCGTATAACAAGAGAAGAAAATATGGATAAGTGAGTAAGTAAGTAAGCGGCATATAAAGGAAAATTAAGAAAAAATGACTTGAAAATAAAATTTAATTTAATGAATTTCTTATAAATCTATTGTATAAGAATTTCGTGTCGTTGACCTTAGCTTTGCACAAGAAGTAAACTTTTATTAAAATGTACAACAAAATGAACTCGTTTCCATTGTCTTTGCTTTTCATGGAAAACGGATAGAATAGTAAACAAAACTAGTTCATAAATCCATTTCTCGACTAAGCAATAATAACAACGACAACAACAAGAAGAGCAACGCAGAACAATTTGTGTTAATTAGAAACTAAGGCAACACAAGAAGAGAACACATCTTTATATAAACTTTTTTCTTCTTTTCAACTTAATAAAGATGACAAAAAAAAAAAAAAAGACTTCGAAAAGCCTGATAAGTACAATTATCTAGACGTGTGTACGAGAGTAGTAGCTCATGTTTATTCAGCAATTTCAGGTAAACCGAAGAATAAGAATGTCTCGCCAGCCGACTAAACCGAATTCTATGCACGTTGCACAACATTGTTGGGTTAAAGCATTTTAATTAAACTTAAACGAGCTAAACGAGCCTTTTTGGACATAAGTCTGCCAGCATTCACAAGCGCAAATTCACATGGGCCTGATATAAAATACATACACAAATACGAGAAGCAAACGCGGAAAGGATAGATTTCGACTTGAGTTTGTATACGCGCATAAAAAATTGTACGTAAAAATTGCCTAAATTTAAGCGCATGTGTAGATTTCATTATGAATGCAACGGATGCGCACCAAGTGCTTAGTGGTTCGATACTCGACTAATTGAAAAATAGATTGTAACGTTTTATTTAAAATAAGTTATGCAAAGATGTAAATTGATGATTCACGCACCTAACGCATGTTTTCCGGCCTGGCTCGTCGGATGGGTTGGGCAAATAATTATATTAGGTTCGTGATAGTTTATTTGTTTCGCTACACCTGTCTCATTATTTTAAAATAACATGCTTACTGAAAATTTTGAATTTAGAATACTTTACGGAGGAAACACAATAATGTGCCCTATTCATTCTGTCTATCCCTCACCCCCCAGTCACACTCACCCCCCCAGGAAGTCTCACCAGTTTTCAGGCATTTCAATAATAATACATTTTTTTTTTTTTTTTTTTTTTTTAAGAAAAATCTCCTATAGTGTATATTACAAGATCATTGATCAAAGTTCATTTGGACAACTTAGATCTATTTAGAATAAGACGACTGGGAATGTTCTGCTTTGAAGCATAGGGACTTTTGTATTCCTCTCTTTACAAAATTTGGAAATTTACGATTGCACCTTGGACGACGTGAGATGTTCCAAAGGAAAAGAAACAAGTAAGAAAATTACTTACGGCTGTAATGTGATGGGTTTTATACCAATCGGCCTTTAAAAAAAAAGGCCGCAAAGAAACTAGTTTACTATACCCTACCACAGGGATCCGCAAACTATGACCCGCGGATCGCCGAGTCACTCATTTGATAATTTCAAATGACCCGCTTTAGTTCCGAAAGCAAAGTATAACAAATAAAAATAAATTATAGAACATAAACATGAAGCAAACATCTTGAGAATAACAGAAATTGAAAATGGACCCTAAGAACAACATTTTAGTTCGATCACCATGGACTTTATATACATAAGTATTTACATATTTATGAGACCAACTATAAACCAGACGTGACTAAGTTGACGCCACAAGTTGAACATCCGGGAAGCCATTGATATCGAAGCCAACGTGTACAAATAAAGTTCATTCAGCTATGTTTGCAAATATTTTCTTAATAAAACATCTTATTATTTACTAAGAGAGACCGCTTACCGATACGAAACGTCTCTTTCATGCGCGCATTTTGGTTGATTTGAAACCGCATACAAGAAAGCTTGCCGACCCCTGCCCGACATTACTATTGCGTAGGCATAACCGATGCTTCCCATTTCTATACAAAATGCGTAGAGAACCTTTATCGTGCATCCATTTCAGTTTGTGAATAATGAGCAAAAAACCCAAAGGGAATATTAAATTGATCTAAATAATAGGGTTGTAGTTAAATTAACATTTGACATGCATTCGGAAAAACATTTGCTGTTCAATCTGCATTGAGGATGAAACGATTTATCGCAATTGGTTTGAACTTAATTTTAGACATCATTTGTTGCCATCATTTTTTAATAGAGACCAAATAAGGACTTATCACGCTTAATGATAAAACGGAGATAATCTCGAAGTTCAAGTAAAAGCTGGCGACTTCCAATTTTTTATGGTGGACTTGTCCTTCGCCTGCGTGCAAGAACTTCCACAGTTAAATTCGAAGCCGGTAAAATGTGCCTGCAAAGAGTTCAAATTTAATATTGATCAAAAATATATACATGCTTAATGGGCTCTCTGAAGCCTCCTTCTGGGCGATAGAAACATTTCCACAAGAAGAATGCTCTACATTAAGCAAAGAACCTATTTTTCCTTTTTTTTTACTACAGACACTGCAGAGACGGATATGCTTGGACCGATTTAGTGTTTACTGTATTTGAAACTTCTTTTTGCATCTTGAGAATCTTTCGATAAAATGAACATACTCCTCACATCCTTCCCAAATGGTCCCCAAATGGTCAGAAAATAAAAAAAAATCGTCCACACTTCAAAGTAATGACAACAAAAAATTTTTAAAATCCAGAACAATTTTTTGAATCGATTTAAGCTTGTCTGTCCATTCATCCGTCTTGTATTCTTGTCTTCAAAGTACAGATCCTTATTTTGTAGATATTGTGATGCGGTCCACTTTTTTGGCCACTTTCCATATAAGGCTTTATATTGAAAAGTAGTTACATGAACAACTGCGATTTTTACTGTGGCTTTTTTTATACGTCGTATGTTAGATTTCTATGATTAGGTTAAAGCATAACGTAACATTTTGAAGTATTCCCAGGATTATTATTCCTACTCTCCGCAAAGAGAATTGCAGATAAAAAATTCGACTGTGCGAGTGAACTCTCTAGTTAAAAATAGCGTAATACTAACGTTCGTGTTTTCTCGAAACTATCAAAAAAATTATAATTTCAAACAAATATAATTTGAACGCGGTTTATACTTCGTGTGGAGCCGATACGCCTTTGGTTTGCTTTGGAAGCAAGCTGCAAGTGGTTGATAATAAGTTCGACGAAGAAGGGGGTGGATATATGAACTATGCACTTCATAAAGTACAGAGATTCTTGACTAAGCTAACAGCTTAATTGCTGAATTGACTTTATCCTAATTGTTTGGTCATCTGTCCATAAGCTCATTCGACCATGCGTGCGATTGTTGCAAGAACTCGCAACGCCGCCATAGGTAAGGAAAAAATCGGTGTGCTTGTCTTATATGTTATCGGTGTTAAAGTTTCGAAATTATAGAACTTATGCAGGGCGCGTATACAATATATGTATAGGATGTAATAGATCTACCGGAAATTTCTGAGCATTCGGATCATAACAAATTTC
Organism: Glossina austeni; assembly: GCA_000688735.1. Classification (NCBI taxonomy): domain Eukaryota; kingdom Metazoa; phylum Arthropoda; class Insecta; order Diptera; family Glossinidae; genus Glossina; species Glossina austeni. Next base: position 677,191 of record KK502529.1, on the reverse strand, counting down.
AACAAATGTACGCATATTGATAAGAAAATGAAGCAAAACGGAGACGACTCATGTTAGTATTAAGTGCGACGTGATCGCGTACCCATAGCTATTCATAAAGTTCATTTACGCCCCAAAGGAGAAATGCTAACGAAGCGTGAACAAATTTATTGAAAGTAGTGGATGAAATTCTGTACACTTTCTGATAGAAGACGCAAAAGATGATTCGAAAAATTTCGAACGGGCGATTTCGAAATGATTGGGCGATTGAAAAGCCACTCTCTGGGCGACAGCTCTCTCTCATCGACAACAGTACCGTCAAGACAGCATCGGAGATTGCGGAATGACTTGATTCAACAAACCGTTTCGAGCCATATTCGGAAGCTAGGATTCCAAAAACAGACAGAACCTTCCGGTAGGCCTAATATGTACATTTATGCGCCATCCTACTAACTTATTATATGATGCGTTATATCTGAAATTTTATGCAACCCCCGAACGTTTGCATTGATATAAAACGAGCAGCGAATGCTGCGGCTGACTATAGCGAGTTGTTGAAACGGTAAAGGAACTCTTGCGACATATGCTTATGCACGCATAAGCGACCGTCTTGAGGCCGTCGAGTTCGGGCCGTTAGGTTGAAAATTTCAAATAATTTAATCTGCTCGCACATAGCAATGCTGCCAATGAACGGTATCTGCCTTCGCGACCCGCTCTGCTTTGCAGCCATCATAGGCCATAAAATGAGCGATTTAAAAAAACGGAAAATTGATGCGTAATGCTGCATTTTTAATAATTGGACTTGTGTTGGACTTGTGTGTGATATGAAAATTAAAATTGGCCCGGTGATGAAAAAGCTTGCCCACACCTGTTCTTATGGGATATTTTTACTGTCTAGTAAAGTTGCTCGTAATCACTTTTTTGCTATTCAAAAAGCATTATTATTTCAAAATCGTTATATTTAGCAGATTTTCTAAAACTTCACAGTAGAGAATCTATCGCATTAATGTGTCAGCCCGCAGATTTACAGATCATGTATTTTTTTTATAAACTTTTTCTCGTGTCAGCAAGTATTTGTATGCATATAGAGGTATGTTGGATTTTACAAGTGTGGCTCGATTTTACGCATCAACGGGTTCAAAATGGAAACACTATCATCGCATACTACACTGTACAAGTGTACAAATATACATAATTATACATAAATATACACGACGATGTGGTTAAGTACTCATGTTTGTACGCACTACAAAGCACGAGATAAAACTATAAAAAACAAAGAAATAAAAATTTCATTTTTCTTCTTATTTTGTTCTCATTTTACGGAGTGGCAGAATTTTTTTTCTTTTTTTTTTTTGTCTTTTGTCTTTTGCTTTACAAATAGGGGCCAAGTGCAATGCAATGGTTGGCGCATTATAGTCACAAATGAACAGATATTCAGGCAAACCGATCGATATACTAAAAGCAAAGGCAAATTAAAAATACACGCGAGGACCTATAAACATAGTTCAATTTTACTTCATTATTGAACTAATACTTATATATCGAATATATATATACATATAAAATTTCTGACTGAAATGACTAAATGGTAGGAAATGTGCAAAAACCCAAAAAAAAAAAAAGCGAAGAAGAAACAACGTGAAAAACATGTCTTTTCCGTTGTTTTTTTGGCTGCTGATGACATATTTTGTTTGATATTTAATCCCATCTGTTTGGTTGGTTTTCTTTGTTGTGGATATAGTACAGAAAAATGTTAATACTTTCTTTTAAACTCCTATAATGCGAGAGGTAGTGAGTGATGTTTGTGTTAATAGTAGTATTACTACTAACACAAGTAAAAGACCGGTTATTAGACCGGTTTGGGTTTTTTTTACGAAAAATAAAAGAAAAAACAAAAATAAGAAAAAATTTATATCAGTAAAGGACAAGAACGTATTGAAATGCTTAGAAATTAATAAGAAAAGCAATAATGATAAGCGAACTGGTGAGATAGGAAAACTTACCATTTGCAGAAAGCATGTTGACAGCAAAAAGTGTCGTCGCGTACAAGATCCCATGTCATAATTATTCCATGTAAAAATGTTTCAACAACAAATCTTCGGCAAATAACTCTTTTTTCCAATTAATAGCAACAATTTCAAGACTATTTTTTATTTTGTGTACTTCTTATTAATTTTTCATTTATTCATTTATCGATCACAATTCCTTAAAATATTTTTACATACATGTAAAGATTTATTATTAAAAAATTGTCTTCTTTTCATTTTTTACATTAATAAAATTTATACATAAAACTAACTTTTTTTTTATTGCATTTGACTAGAGTTTTTTTATTGACAATCATTTAATTTGAACGACACTTGAAAAGCTTTATTTCATTTTATTTATTTATTCTGTTATGGCCAAAACGATTTCCGAAAAACATACACACATACAAACATACACATGCATGCATACATACATATAAACACACAGGCACACACCCTGCGGGTGCTTATCCTACAGTTTTTTATAGTAGATATTTAAGATACCGAGCGAGGATCATGGCGAGAGATGGGCACGCAGCTTATTACATATATAAAAACCAAGAACAAAGACTTTTAAAATAACAAAGCATGACAAAAGGTAAAACAGGAGAATCTTGTACACACATTTCCACATACAACACTCTCATCCGAGAAACTAAGAAAAAAGAAAAATATGAGCTACAATAGCGGACAATAGCGGATATTATGGATCGCATTTACTTATTTTACACTAATTAAGAAAGAAAAGTTTTTACTGCCAGTTTTCCGTTTTATTTCGCTTTTGTATTTTTTTTCTATGCTCAGATATCACTTTTAATCATTTACAGGTTTATTGACCTACACCAACATTACGGCATATATGTGCACGTTTTAAAAACATCAATATAGGTATTTTCTTATATGAATTTCTTTCTCTTTGACACTTGTTTTATTTTGATTGCAATAAAATGAAATGACTCACATGCACACATTACTTTTTGTTTTTTGTCTTTTTGCAAGATATTATTTTGATCATCAATTAAGAGGAAAATATTTTATGCCTTTAAATATTTATGTCATTTAAAGACATATTTCACTGTTAACTCACTCCTGGCCAATTTGCAAAACTCATGTTCAATATGTTGCTTTCCGTTTTATCTAATTTATTCGTTATAAAGTTTTTTTTTTTTTAAGCAAATGACAAACGACATACCATTGCACACCTTTATACTATTTTTTTTTCTTTTGGTTTGTTTTCAATTTAATCTTATTGTTAATTATTTAAATAAAAGAAATTTTTCCTTATTAGCATTTTTGAGTTATAAAAACTCATCCAGCGACGACACCGATACAACACTTGCTTGCAATATTTTCTTGCGAGAAAGAGAAGAAGACGACTAAAATCGAAAATCTAGATTTATATTCATGTAAGCAATTTTTAAAAATGGCTCTCACTCTCTCTCTTTATTTCTCTCTCCCTTTTGCAGATACGAGTAAAATTTCGAAAAGAAGGAAAAGCGCGACTAATCGTTTTTTTTGTTTAACTTACTTATTAAAAACATCTGATCTTAAACATACCTGTCACTTACCATACCTGCCATACCTACCATTCGGCATTTTTTTATTTCAAGTCTGGAAAGAAAGAAATTTCAAGTTTTAAATCAGAAATGTTTAAATGTTCTTAGGCTAAAAATAAATTTGTTATACATTAACTTAAGCCGCTCACTTTAGTTTCAAAATTTGTCTTTGCCTTTTTTAAGGATTTCAATTTTCTTGTGTTTTTGCGGCTTTCTTGGCTTGGATTTTCTTTATTATTATTACAGCATTCAAAATGTCCGCGCCATATTTGCAATCAGGGTGACCATAGTAACGATTTTTTTTGCAACTTTTTTGTGCACTTATTGCCCGGTATTATGACCAAAACCACAATAAAATGAGGTGTTGGTTGAAAAAGATTGTAAAAAGTTATGATATATCGTCTCAAATTTAGGAAGTGAAAATCTGGTCACCTTAAGTCACTTGATTTAAATATAGCAGAAAGAGAGAATTCAAAAAGCATCAAAAAAATCATAAACTAGCTTGAAACTATTTGCTAATTATTACGTTGTTTATGAAATTGTTGTCCAATGACCAAAAAAAAATTGTAAAAGAGAATGTGTGAAGAGAAAAAGTTGTACGCTCAGAAGACTCAAAACTACCTTTCATAAGAATCTACAGCAAAGTAAATTTTATTCTCAAAAAGTAAATTTTACTCTCAGAAATAGGCGGCTTTTTAAAAGCTCAAAAACAAACAAAAAAAAGCAATCACTGTATTACAATTTATTCATTTCTTTTCCTTTGCAGGGTAAGCACAGACCTACTGGAGCGACTTTTCCGTAGGATAGCGCCAACAAAGAAAAAGCGGACCAGACAGGCATTTTGTAGTTCATCGTCCGGCTAATAGAGTCGCAAATGGAATTTTGGGGCAACGGACGGATCACCACCGATGACTACCATGTAATCAATATTTTCGATTGTACGATAGAAGACCCGGCCGAACAAGAATTCCTGTCATACGGCTTGGATGGGGAGCCATTCAAGGACGTAGTCATCGTCCACATAGCAAAAAATGAGAAAGACTACGTCGGGCTGCTCACGGGCTACGGAATAGCGCGGTATATGCGTGAGCAGCTAGGATGCGAAGCATGCCTGAACGGACTAACGCTGAAAAAAGAGGATGCCAATGACCCGAGGCGCGTTCCCATCGCAGCCCACAGACTTCCCAAAGCCTGCAGTGTTTGACGCATTTCATAACGCCTGCGGCATTTGCAAATGGGTTATGCAGAAACATATTGTCGCGACAAACAACGGCAAGCGCCTGCAGGCAACAATATTAACACGACTTGCCTTCTTTAGGGAAGCAGGCTCCTGTCCCAACGGAAGATGCCACCGAACAAATCTTGTAGGCTTTATAATCTATTTGTTGCTGTGTAGAAAAAACTGGGTGTGTCATCCTTTTTAAAAGTGCATGTAAAAGCAATATTATATAAATATATATATAAATCACTAATCCCTTTCTTCTATTTTAGAATAAATATCCGCCTATCGTACTACTCTCCGCCCAATGCTGTAGGCCTACAGGGGCACCGGCCATTTAAAATCGGCAACGCGCCTTCCGCGGTACCTCAAGGGTGGCGTGGAAAACCGCAAAATTTTGTTTTCGTTGTAAGCTTTTAAAATTTATTTATTATAATTAGATTCAAAATTCAAATGTTGAAGATAATAATAGTTTATTTATAAATACTTATTGTGAATATTTACATTAATAACATTATTTGTATTAATAAACATATAAATAAGTAAATTAGACAAAGATAAATAGAATAAACTCCGACAACTTCTTTTAATAATACATTTCTTCACATTCTTCGAGTCTGATTTCTTTTAAGAACATTTTTTTTTTATATTATTTTTTTAGTTTTTAGAGGCAACTTTTCTACGTTAGTTGCACTGGCTAACAACTTGCAATGAGAAGAAATCATATGTGTATTTACACCAAGAAATCATATGTATTTATTAGCTAAGAAAACTTTTTTAATAAGGTAATTACTTGTAAAATTTAAACACATTTAAGCGAGCTAACCAATAATGTGCTGTGAGGATTGTCATTGTCAATTTAGTGTGTTTCGTCGGAAAAGGAGTTGTGGAAAATGCAAATCGTCTTTAGCTGAATGATTTTAAATCACATGATTTAAAATCTCATTCACTCTCGCTCTTTGTTTTGAAGCGATTTTGTAATACCCTCTTCGCTTAATAAATTATTCATCAGAGAGGGTTCAGTTTTTATTACACTTACTCTCATTGTTTTCACAAGTTTCTAGATTTTTAAAAAGCCAAAATCTGGAATATGTTTACATTTATATTCATGTAGCAATTTTTAAAAATGATTCTCTCTCTTTCTCACACTCTTTCTCTTTTCAAGCACCACAAAACAAAATTTCTCTCTGAGTAAACAAAATGTTACAAAAACAATGCCAACAGTACTGCGATTCGGCCACATAAAGGCCAACCCACAATGCTTGCGTTATGTGTTGTGCGTTGCTGCACACTTAGCTTGCGTTTCTAAAGCAAAATTAGAAGACGTAGCGTTTCTTTACATAATCTTTGTTTCAATTTATTCAGCCTAGTTTAACTTTTAATTTTATTATATACAATATTATTATATAGCGAGTTCGTGGGCCACGTACAACACATAACGCAAGCATTATGTTTCGCGCTTGATTCGCACGTTGCGTGTGGTCGACGAACTGTTAACATTAAATTTATTGTGTGTATTTAAACGTGAAAGGACATATAATCTGTGTTGCGTTGCACGTGAACACAAATTTTTGGCAAGTTTTTACAATTTCTGCGTAAGTTGTCTTTGACAGTCATGTTCACGTTTCAAGCACAATATGATTCTAAAGTGGTTGTTTACGTTTTTATTAAAAAAAAAAAGAGAAAATTAAACTAAACATTTTTTTTCGCGTTACTAATTGTCTTTTATATCAAAACCGACATTTTTCAAAGAAAAATACTGTGAAAATCGCTTGAAATAAATAAGTAAACAAATATTTCGCTTTATTAATTTTGCACTTCACTAACGTTTATTTAAGCAAACTCTACCAATATGACTTTGATTTAGTAACTCAAGCAAGCTACGTGTTTCGCAGTACGTGATGCATGCAAATACCGCAAGTTTGTGTTTTGGGCTCAATGGCAGGAATCTATGAGATTACGAAAATGTTTCAGCAGTACTATGCGCTCATACGTTAAAATGTGCAATCAAAAATTGCGCTATCGAAAATAAACTTTGTGTTTCTTAAGCAAACTGCAATGAATGATGGAATATGAAAGCAAATTTCTTTTATTGCTATGACGACTCGCTCATTTAATTTTTCTCATTGTTATTGTGCTTTGATTGCACAAATTCAGACTTTTCTTAATGTTATTGCGCTTTTCACAATGTAGGTTCTCTTCGTTAACGTAAACACAAATTATCTCTCTCCCTCTCCCACCATCTCTCTCTGAAATGTCACTTAAAAATGCAGACCTGCTTTGATCGTTTCATTAACTCAAGCGTTACCAGATCTTTTAAAATTTACACCTGACAATTTCGTGAGTAGCATTCTAACTATTCTGAATAAGAGAACGTCAACAAGATAAGCGACAAAAAGACCTCTCTAAGAACACACAGGAAAATAAATTTGACTCTTAAAAAAACACACAGCGAAGCAAATCTCACTCTCAAAAAGGGACAACAGCAAAAAGTCCTCCATAAGAACACACGATAAAGTAAATTTTACTTGAGTGGAGCATATTTGAGTTAGCGTTTTAATTTTCATGCTTCTTTAACTTTGGCTATATCTGATATTAATAGTAATTGCTTTATTTGGTTTATTTCTTCTCTGGATTGTTTGTTGTGTTTCTTTTTCAACAGTCAAGCGATGGTCGAATATTTGGAAAGTAATAAATGAAATTGAAAAAATAATAACCATTAGATACCTTACAACGCTTCGCGTAGTATACTTATTCACTCCTTTTGATAATAACACGCATTATTATTTTATAAAAAAATAAATAAATACACTTTCTTTTTTATATAATGGCTTGTTTTCCATTTGTTCGGGTCTAAAAAATAAACTTATGCGGTCCAAATTTCTTATCGTTAATTTTCTTGCTAAATTGCTGAGGTGGGATCCAAAAAATTAACCCATGTGGTTCAAATTTGGTTCACCTAATATTTATGTCAAATTATTATCAAGAACAAGTTTTCATTACATAACATTAACGATTAGACGTCTTCTTTCTTTCTTTATAAGCGATGGTATCCAAAAAGTAGACCTACGTGGTCCAAATTTGATAATTTGCCACTGAACCATTTTTGCCAAGAAAAATTGAAAATATTCCCCAGCCAATTTAGAAGGTCAAGATACTACTACTCAGGGACTTTTCTCGAGAGGTTTTGAAAATTGCAATGTTTTTCCAATATGACGCTTTTCAAAATAAGGCATTATATGGGGAGTAGTTGGAAAATTAGATCGAGCCAAACCATTTTCAAAACGTTCGTCCTGGGGTCAAGCAAATTGTACCAAATTTTGTCAAAAAAATCCAAAAATTGCGACGTGTGGATTGAACACAAGCACACAAACCGGACAAACGTGCAGACAAGCTTAGATCGATTCAGAAAATATATGAAGAGATTCGTTCGCTATAATAAAAGATGTTCGCACACGTATAATATACCCTGGACTGCAAGTGGTGTAGGCTGTAAGTAAGCAAGTTACAAAAAATCTAGTCAGATACCATACCTTTACAACGTCTGAAGCTGCTTTTATCCACACACCCGAACAAAACTCATCAAGAATTTGCAAAGCTATATATTATCTTTGGAGCAACAAATCTGAAATTCGTCAAATTGAGTCAAATTGACAAGTTCGGCAATTCGGTTAGGAAGGAATATGAGAGCAAATGATTTTTTGTAAAACTTGTTTAATGAAATGCGCGAAATTTAACGTACGGAAGAGCGGTGCGATGTCTGCGATGACAAAGCTACCATGTATTACAATATCTAGAAATTTTTTAGCTTCTTCGTACTCTTGTTACTGATTGAAAGTTTCTTTCGTTCGTTTGCAAATTTCCCAAACTTTTTTTTTTCATCATGTAAAGGAGCGACATCATCGAGTAGCCTACTCGCCGGTAATGGATTGAAGGAAAGTCACAAGATTGAATGACAACGATTAGTTAATGTTAAGAAAATTAATCTAAAGCATTTGTAGTGAGCGAGATTGAAAATTACAAGTTGGCGAAAAAGTCTTTCGCAGAGAATTTTTTCTGCTCTGACGTTCTTTAGAAGAGAAAAATTAGTTTCGGGGTTTTCTCTTTGTATAAAATATAGTTCCATTGTTCATTTTATTAAGTTTTATTAAATAACATTTTGTAAATTACAGTCTATATTACATATTTTCAATGAAAAAATTACTATTTGTTTAAATATAAAGGGGTCAGAAGCTAATTACACTAAACGGGTTTTGCACGATCTTTTGTAGAAAAAAAACTCGTAGACTATTCGGTGAATTCTTAACGAAAAACTTGTGAATTCTTAACGAAAAACTTGTGAATTCTTAACGAAAAACTTGAACGAACGACGATATGTGTGAAAAAAAGGTGAAGCAAAATTATGAAAAGGGATTTGGTGGCAACGAGAGCTGAGCAAGTCGAGCAAAATTTGAAAAAAAAAAAATGTAAAAAAAATCTGCACAACGCCAAATGAAACGAAGTCGAATTGAGTTGAATAAGAAAGAATCTGCTGTAACACTAGGGCAAGTCCGCAAAAGATTTTTAACAAAGTGCTCTAACATCAGTTACCCAGAACTTGCACGTCTTCTTCCTCCTCTTGTTCTTTTTCTCGTTGGCGCACTGCGACGGCGGTTTCAACGAGCAGGTACAAACATTTGAATTTATCTTTATCGTCACGAAATCCTAAAAAAACGTACAGTTTAGATGACGGGTACTCACGACACTTTCGAGAAAGACATGTTTATTTACCTTTGACTAAGTGACCGCCAGGAGGTGTAATTTGCACAGCAGGAGTCAAACTGTTCTTATTGCTACTACTATTACTAATACTGCTGGCATTTGTAAGCGCATTGCTATTCCTCGGAAGGCCTTTATTGCTGTGAGTTACCGCACTCGCGTTGGAAGGATGAGTGGTTACGACTGTCGCTTCAGCACCAACGGTCGCGGAGGTTTCCGTTACTATTTCGCCGGTGGAGGAGAGAACAACGTTTGTTGATTGCGGTGCGACTGCTGAAATACACATTATATAGAAAAGTGTTCATAAAACCGATAAGACTTTTAAAAGGTGTTAAACGTTTTCTATACTGTTCGTTTGCGGTGTTATGGCAGCATCACTTGAAGCATGCGGCAGATGCGATAGCTGCGTATGCGGCGCCGATGTCCAATAAGTATTATTCGTGACCGTTGGACTTGTAGTCGTCACTTCTTCGGTGCTGAAAACAGTCCCGCAAAAACAAAATGTTGTAAAGACACATGGAGTGAAATTTTGCGAAACGTTTAAGAGTTGGTTGTGGCATTTTTGCGAGTTTGTGAAGAGGAGGAGGGAAATTTTTTTTTTTTGTTTTTTTACATATTAATGTTTTTGTAAATGTGTTTGTTTATCGATTCGTGGAAAGTTTGGCAAAAAGGAACAACGAAAAGCGAAAAAGAAAAAAAAGAAACTTTTTTAAAGAAGTAACAGCGCTTCTAGCATAAATAATTAAAAAAAATGCTTTTCAGCTAATATAGCTTCGGTTAAAGGCGTACTTACTTTATAACCGATTGCCATGCATCAGAGCTTTCGAATTTTCCCTCCTCCTCGCTTTGGGTGTCGCAGGTGTCGTATTCGTTAACACTGTCATCTTCCGACCTGAAGGATAGTTGAATTCAAGAAATGCAGTAATCAGTAATAGTTAACAAAAAGAGACAGACGAACATAAACAGTTTCTTTTTTTTAAACAAATATATTTTTTTTTTTTGTTAGTTTTGGAAACAATCAACTTTTGTTCTACCTCATGGCATTGAAATGATTCTTGGAAGACCTTGTTTTATTTTGAATATGAAAGATTTGATTCAAAGTTTGAGAGTAAAAGTAATTGGAATTTGCCGGATACTGGGCATTGATTGCGGCATTAGGATTACTATTGGCCAGCGTGGTGGTAGTGGTTGTGGGCAATTGATCGGGACTGGTATAGGTATTGGAAATTTGGTTGACTGCTACAGCGGCTGCTGCTTGGCGTTGTTTCGCAGCTTGAATTTTGTCTAATATCTTGGCTTGAATCTGTGGATGAAGGTTTTGGAAGCCTTGAGGGTTAGCAGCAATGGCCTGCTGCCATCTTGCATAAAAGGTTAGTTTCACAAATACACGAATAGTTAGTATCATACTTATACTACTCAGTAAATACAAGCATTGTTTTCTGTTGTATACCTGTATATAACACTGTCATCGTACTCAATGTCCGGCTCCACTTTGACCATATGACCTCCCGGCGTTTGAACGAAATGACCTAATGCGGTCAAAACGTTAGCGACACCGTCGTGCACCTCCTCACCTTCAACTTCTTCGGTAGCGCCAACAATCTAGAACCAACAACGGTAACATCATAATTGATAAATTGAATAACATTTCATTTAAATTAAAACTCTATACTCACGACTTCCGAAGCCGGACTTCCTGTAATAGGATTGGGTGCTGATCCCGAATTTAAGCTGCCCAGTGAATTCATCGATGAATTTAATTTTTTACCGCGCCTAGAAATGGTAAAGTGTAACGGATCGTTGCCTTCACGTCTTATCATTTCTGGTAAAATACGTCTGCGGGCGTTTATAAACCAATTGCACACCTATTGTGTTTATCTTGTTTTAAAGACAAAAATAAAGAAAGTTTTTTACTAAGCATTGCCAACCTGGAGAACTGTTAAATTGGCTTCCTGGGATAGAGTATATTTTTCCGCGTCGCTTGGGTAGGCGTTATAACGGTGCTCGTACAACCAACGCTTAAGGATTTTCACAGAATGTTTGGGCAAGTTGCCCCTGCGTTTACGAGGCATCCCGCTCTCGTTAGTCTCCAACACCATATCCTTGTAATTATTGGCATCATGCGTATCAGAAATATCATGTTCTGAGATGTCCTCTTCAACAATAGTATCTTGATGATCATCATCTCCTTCAACAACACCCAAAACGGTAACACCGTCATGATCCATATCTTCGTGACCATCCTCCCCACTTGAATTCGATTGAAAACGACCTCGCGCTGCGAATACCAATAATTTTGATAGAAAAGTGACATTTTACCGGATGAACACAAAGCAAACATTTGCACTTTATATTTTGCTATGTTTACAAACATTGCAGTGACAATTTCGTGTAGACATAGAAGCACACAAGCGCTCAAATTGATATTTACAAATACGTCCCATTCACTCGCTCGCTCACTCATTCTTTCACTCACTACTACTCTCTACAAACATAAACATATATGTCAAATTTTGTAATTTGACGTATGGCATATGGCTACGTCCGTCAAAGCGATAAACATAAATATTACATTATATTAATGCAGCAAGCAACCAGTGCATAGCAATAGTATGGAAATAACTAAGAATGTGAAATTGAGAAAAATTAAACACAAGAAACATACATACCTTCATGTGTGATAATTTGTGCTTGAATTCGTGCTTCCTGGGCCATGTCTTGAATTTCTTGGCGTATTTGACGGTCGAGGGCGGAATTAACCTCCTCTTGATGGTGCAAACTATCTGGCGACAACATCTTTGCTCAGGTTTCTAGAAAATGCGGAGAATCCTAACGAATTTCTACTACCGTAGTCAAGGTGCCACTCCGCTTGGACTTTTGTAGCAATTCCCACCGGCCTCAGCAATAGTTCGGAAAACGCGACAGACACGACTCGTATCACATCAAAAGTATATTGAGCAACTAATCAAATAAGTTTCTTTTAATGCTACTTGAGGTTCGTATTGCAGTAAGTTATTTTTGTTTCATCCAGGGGCAACAAAAAAGGAAGAAATTAATAAATAATCCTTTTAGACTTTTGCAAGTTAACAACAATCTCTTTTGTGATTTAAGTTTTTTGATGTGAAACCAACAACTATGACGACGTCTTTCAACTTCAACTGAAAAATTTTAAATATTTCCCTATTCATACAAAAATTGATTGACTTTCATATGCGTCGCCTACTTCTCCGTTATGGTGCTTTCAATGATATATCGATTTCCCAGTTAAGCTACAGTAGTTTTTTCACAAAGTGTTTTTTTATTTCTTTTCTTCTCTCTGATATTACAACACCCAAATGCATATTCTATGTAGACCTTCTTGCGTGGTTCCTTTATCATGAAAGCATTATTTGTTTACGATTGGCGATAACATTTTTTTTAGCTAATGTAATTTGCGCCAATACTTTTGACATGAACTTATGTCAATTTTTTAATTTGATTATTAAACTTCAAAATTTTTATTTTGACTTTATTGGGAAACTTCAAAATCCGTAGAAAAAAATCCAGTTGTGTCTCTTGACAGCTGTCACACTAATATATGCAGTGCACGCAAAGAAAATGGCGACTTAACCAGATGCTATCAGAATATTTGTGACAGCTGAATATTGCAAACTTTTGACATTTATGTTTAATTGTTATCACGAATTTTACGATATATCGTGTGAAATAGTGAAATTGGATTCCAGGCTAATAAATTAATTATTTTACGTCACCTTTTGAGTGTCAAAAATAAATTATTTTTTATTTCATTTCAAATTCAATTTTTAATTTATAAATATTGCTAAAGAAATTTAATGCGTTTGGCAGTTGTTCTTCTGCGATAACAACAACTTATTCAACAGGTTGTATTGTACATTTTAAATTTTTTCAATGGGTTAGAGAAAAATTTTGAACACAAACCCAGTAAATATATGACAAATACAACGGAATGCCTTGAACCTTCTAAACAAATACAATTATCGTAAACCAATCGGTCGAAATAATCACTTTATTATTTTCAATAAATGGTATTTATTTAATAAAATATAAATAAACATAAAAATTTACTCAAACATATAATAATTGTCAGCTAACGACTAAGTGGATGTGACAATTACGATAAGCTTTTATCCAGTAAATACGCATAACTTCATTTTAAGCTATTCGTTCATTCTTATTTGATATTGGTAACTCTACGCGAAATAAAAATACCAAATACCAATACAGAAGAAATCCAAATATAAACTAGTTTGAGAATTTTTTCATTTTCATTTCCTACAAATTCGGGTAAAGGAAAATCGTTGCATTTGTGAACAATTTATGCGTAATAAATTAGCGTTAAAACGATCTTTACAAGTGGAAATGGTTGTTCCAGCAATTCTTTTGACGCAATAATACGAAAAGTAAAGAAGAAAATTTACGAATACTTCTTCGACCTGTTTTTTTTTTTTTTTTTTTTTTTGTATCAATACACACAAGAATGTCGTTGAGTAAGTCCAGTGCGAACGACGAGAACAAATGCAGCGTCAAAACGGATGACTCGTCGACGACAGCGAAAACATCAAACAATTTAGTCGTACGCATCAATCAGGATTCAGATGAGAACTTGCAGGCCCTGTTCGATAGTGTCCTGAATCCACATGAATCTAAACGTCCCCTTCAAGTGCCTTTTCGTATGCGGAAATTGCCCAATTCATTTTTTAATCCGCCAGCTGCTAGCCCTAAATCACCGACCGTGTCACATTCGCGAGCCAACAGTGTTGACTCTGCGTACGATTGTGGATCACAGCCAAATATAAATCAGGCTTCAGTGGCCACATCACTTTCGGATTTACAATCGACTACGGCCGTTGTGCAACAACCGACGACGACCGCGATCACTCAACAACAGCCACCACCACCACCACCAGAAACTCAACGTTTACAAATTTGTCATTCGCGCGCGCACAGCAGCCCTGCATCCTTGCAGCAATCTTATAATTTGCACGGTGGTAATATTAGCGATGACGCCACTACTAGTTTTATCCAGCAGCAACAACAACCGCAGGGTGATGGTAGTACAGGAACGGTGGCTGGTACAGGTTTCACAAATAATATGGTTGGGTTTACAGCTGCAGCGGCGGCTGCTGGCCTCAACGCCAATAGCATAATTGGACTCGTGAATCAAGCCAATGCAGGTGCGACTGGTTCTGGAGGCCCATTACAGACATACCATATGAAGCAACGTTCGTATGATGTTATTAGCCCTATACAATTGCAAAACGAACTTGGTCCTCTTCCTCCTGGGTGGGAGCAAGCAAAGACCAACGATGGTCAAATTTATTATTTAAAGTAAGTAAATACACACGCACACAGCATACACGCGCACACAAATACTACGCATATAGAGTATTGTAACTCTCTTTATCAATCAGATTGTCTTAACACTCTCTCTCTAAAGTATTAAACTGTTTATTGCTACACTAATACATATATGTTATGAGTTTGGTAATACAATGTATGCTTAATTATATTCCCCATGCTGCTAATGAAAGTATAACATCAATGTGAACTATTAAAATGAAGGTAAATTAATTGTTTGTTGTAAAACCAAACGTAGAAAAACTTTTAAAAAAAATGCCAATCAACCTTGTTAGGACTCTTATAAGAATATGGTAATGGCAACAATCCCATAAGAATCAGAATTTGTTTTATTAAATTTTATCTTTCTCCTATTTCCCTTCGTAATTCTCTCAATCTTTTCGCCCTCTCTCTCTCTCTCTCTCCCTTCCTGTCTCTCTCTCTCACTATCTCTCTTCTCGAATCTAATAAAAGCAGTAATAAAAATGTCGTTAACTACTTACATATATTAAATAAATTAAATACTTACATTACTTACTTTCGCGTTATAGGTTTTCACAAATTCTGAGAGACTGTAAGTTTGAGTTTTACAAATTCTGCGACAGAATGCTTATATGGGAAGAAATCATACAATGAATGCATACAATGAATGCGACAATAAACAAAAAACAAATACATGCACAGAATTATAAATATTCTCTATTTGGCCAGTGCTTTTTCACAATATTCTCAAATTGGTTATTTCACTCAAAAAAGTTCATATGTATTTTTCTCATACACATTCTGAGTGGCTTTTGTTCATTTTTAGAGTCTCTAAGTTTGATTTTTACAAATGTTAATAAACCGAAAAAACTTGTGCGTTCTGTTGAGCAAAGGTTCTATAAAAGAAAAATTCTTATTGTGCAAGCAATTTTTTTTGTTTCTTTTACAAATCACTCAGCCGGCTAGTTAAGCTAATCATACTGGAAAAATGTACGCCTTGAAAGGCTCCGTTGATTATGCGAATGGTTACTATGAATGGAAAGGCGTAGTTTTGAAATAGGGGTTCTCCCATATTATGTTTGGCATTAGGAATGTTAATAAAGACCAACCGGCAGCAGCAAATAAAATTACTCGTTGACCACCAAAACGGTCGCTAAAATAACCACCAACCACCTTCGAAACGCATAAAAATTAAAATCAATTATTTCAATTTACAAAATACACCACGTGAGTAAGTGTGCTGCCCCAGAAAAAGGAGCTTAATACTGTTCCCGAATCTGTTTTACTCTATTTTGCTTCTGTTGCCACCGCTGGCATTGTCTGTTGTCTGTTTGTTGAAACTTGACGAAAACTCTTCCAGTGAACCACGCAGTGAACCATATATCCATGTGGTACAGTACTGTTCCGACTGAAATTATTTCCCCTAATTTATATTTTGCGAGGCGTGGAGAGCACTCTTCAAAAATCTTTTGCAAAAAGGACGACAGCCCAACCGCCCAAAAATGGTAGATATTCTTTTGTTACGTCATCATTAATTTGTTCCAAAATGCTGCAGTAAGCACTATTAACTTGCGTTAAAGTATTCGAATGTGTTTCCAAATATTTCCATTCTAAAGCATTGTACTGTTGTTCACATTCAATCAAAGTTCCTTCAGATAATTCATTTTCCAATGATTGTAATATTATTAAAATTTGCATTATATTGTGAAGAGCGTCGATTTGCAAAAGTTTATCGACGCTAAAGTTGAACACATATAAAAATAAATGTTAACAATAAATGGAATAATTCCTCATTATCAAGAAACTTACGTAATACTCAATTTAACATAATTCTTAGCCAATTTGAGAACTTTTTTATAATGTTACTTATTACAGTCATACCACAAAAACCACACAATGGGAAGATCCAAGAATTCAGTTTAAACAGCAGCAGGCTTTAAACGCAGCCGGTTAGTGTGCTCTTGTTTTCATTTTTGAATAATTTTTTAGTAAATATCCGTGTATTTCATATAATTTAGCTAACGCAAGATTAAATAACAAAACGGGTGGAAATGCCGCAAGTCTGTTAAATGGTGATTTGGGTCCTTTGCCTGAAGGTATGCATAAACGGATACTTTGTCTTTCTTTTAAGATTTCGTTTTTCATATAAAATTAAGACTTCGTCTTTTTATAGAAAATTAAGATTTTGTTTTTTCATACAAAATTAAGATTTCGTTCTTTCCTACAAAATTAAGGTTGGGAACAAGCGTTGACGGAAACTGGCGACGTTTATTTCATTAATCATATCGATCGTACCACATCTTGGAATGATCCACGAATTCGTAGGTTTCATTTAAAATTCAAAATAATCCTTGACTCTCGATGGTTTTCTCAATAATCGATTTTATTTAGCAATTCTTTTTCAAAAAGCCGTGAAGGCAAAAAACGAAATGAGTTGGGTGAACGCGGTTGAAGTGGACAAGGATAATGATATATTTAAACAGAAAACAATACAGGTATCGTAGATGAATATAATATCGTAAAATGTCCAAATTGTAAATAATTTTTTGCAACTTTTTTTCTCACTCTCTTTAAAGAAGCCTTTAAATAAACATAACGTGAGTTTGCATATGGATCCGTTTCTTTCCGGTGATAACCACGCTCGACAGGAATCGAGTGACAGTGGCTTGAGTTTATCATCGAATTCGTTTGCAGTCAACACTGATTTCATTACCCATATGGACAACAACATGGATTGTATAAGTGGTATGTGTGTATATTATGTTCATAAACATAAAGACATTTATTGTATCATTAATTATTTGCAGAAAATGGCAGCATCATAGATAATTTGGACACTACTTTACAAGTCAGTATATTTATTTTTTCTTTGCATTAAAAAGAAAGAAACATTTCTTTATTATTATTATTATGTTTTTCCTCTTCCTCCAGCTAAATGATAATATTTGCATGCTGAGCGATGTGCTGAACTCGCCTTCAACCAAGCCGGACAATTTGGAATGGTATAAATTAAATTGAACTTTGATGAAAAGAAAAAAAAAAAAAAACGAGCAGCAGCAAGCAAAACAATGAAGTTTATTTTTTTAATGTATCATGCGTAGATATATTAAGCAAAATATAATTGCATATTATTTCATTTTTTATGTTTATGAGAGAAAAGTATTTCCATTTATTATAGATTTAATTTTATTATATTTCTTTTTTTTTTGTGCAAATCAATCAAATTGTAAAACAAGTTTTCAATTTCTATTAACAATAATTGCAAGGACAACCTAAATAAAAAACGTATTTTCTAAAATGAAATAAAGATCCTCATTTTATTTTTTTCACCTTCAATTCGACGCGTTGCACCGTTGGTATGATCCACACTACTCGCATATTAATCCTGATCTCATTCCACATCTATATGCCCAGCGTCGAAAAAACCAAAATTCAAATATTTGCAAGAATCCGCTTTGGTCATACAATTGCAACGTACCGACGAATCACAATCTAATCCTCCAATCCGGCAGTATCTCTAACAACACTATTTCCCTCCTCGATGTTGAAAGAGGTGCAGTGCAGTTAACATTTTGTGTTATTTGGATTCAAAAAACTCAATTCCTGCCAAGTCTCCGTGACATGTCTGACCGAAACATTCCTCAAACCTCAAGATAGACTTATGATCAAAAGTTCGGCAAGCACTTTCTATTCAAATTTCCTTATGAATGTCACATTTCTCAACCTGTAATCAAACGTCTGCCTGTACATAAATCTGCTGTTACACCTGAAGAAGCACATCATTTGTCAAACTTTCTGTTAAACGAGAATTTGAGATTATTCAGTTAGAACATTTACAACATTCGCACTATCAGCTACTTTAAACAAACCCAATTGCTCCAAATTAATCAAAAATTCCAACATGCAATTAAACACTTCAAAAACTTTATTTTCTTATATATTTTATGAAGCAGTTGATATCTTTGTAATTGCCAGTAAAAGTGGGTATGGATTTGGAGGCTATTTCTAGCTTAAAGTTCATTTTTGATTGTATTCTATTATCTGTTTTGCTGGGGGTTATGTCTTCTAGCGATCCCTTGGTTTTTTCAGCTTCTAATAGTCCTTTTGCTGTTTTATATTTCTTTTTAAATGCTTCTATTTTATTCAATAAACCTGGTTGCTCCGGTTTTGAATTACTTCCTATTATGGTACGGACTCTGGCTCTATAATTTTCCTTCTCTTCTAATTTGCTTTCAATAGTTTCTTTTTTATAAGTTTTAGTTCCTAGTTTCTTAAGGTTGGAAATTATCCTATCTATAGAGATATTGATTTCATCTATTCTTTCCATGAAAAATTTTCTCTTGGATTTAAGTTTTCAATGTTCTTTATTTATCCTTTTTTTTTTATATTCTTTAATATTGTATGCTTATCCTTTAATATGTATGCTTAATATCGTGTGCTTATATATTCGTATTTCTAGTTTTGTGTGGGGTGAGTACATTTTTATTTTTTTTTTTTTTTTGATCTACACCTCTATGTTTGTTTTCCTTGCTTTCTGTTTTCAAACCATCTCTTCATGTTGTCTATTTCTCTCCAATATTGAGAGGAGATGTCCCAAGGAATGGGGTGCTGTACCGCTTTCTTCAAAAAATCAAGGCGTTTACGGTTTTTTCTGAGCTTTCCTCCTCTTTTCTTTTGTGGGGAAATTTGGGTAAGCTGCTGCTCTTTAGCGGCGAGTTGTCGTGCCTTGTACTGCTCGATGGTCAGTTTTTTCGGGCCCTCTGATGGCATTCTTTGTTGTAGAACTGTTTTTGGCTGCCTTGAAGAAACATTTGGTTGGCCTTTAGAATTTTGGCTGCCTAAAAAAAATTTCGACCACAGGATCGGTCGCAGGATCGCCATGTAATAAAAAGAATATTTGGTGCAATATTTTGTTTGCGAGGATTGCTACCCAGTGCTCTTGTATAGAGCAAGGTAACGTGTAATGCTTGTGTATGACTCTAACTGCTCGGCTTCAATGCGCCAAGTCTCTCTGCCTCGTGACTTGCCAATTGGATCGGCATGAAGCAGTCCCTATATAATGTCAATCTGAGGCGGGTTGAACGTCTGTTAACATCTAGCGAATTAATACGCTTTGAATTGTTTGGTGATAACAATTAACTTTATTCAATTTCTTATGCTCTATTTATACTAAAATTTACAGGTGTCTTAAATGCTATCGTAAGCACTAATTAATTAATTAGGGCGCCTGGCATCGTATTGCATTTCGTAATGCAATACCCAGCCAGTTGAAGTGCGACAAAATTATTATTTTATTTTTCCCACAGAATTATGCAGATTCGGCATAATTATGCAGATTCAGCATAATTCTGTCTGCACTTCAAAGTGGATGCATATGTCGATATGCGATCACACTACAATAGACATTTTCCAAAATCTTTGTGTGTAAATTTAATCGGTACACAAACTAGAACAATCCCTGGACCATACTGAGGCAAACAAAGCCTGAGCCTGCTATTTAAACCTAGTTTATGTCAAATGGAGACATTTCTCTTACATCTTCACTGACAGATCCACCGACACCGACAAATCGCTGACAGCTATCTCTGCATTCCGCTGAAAAAATAAGATAATATGATATTTCCACTGAGTTGTTGCCAGCGAGCGCTAGTACTTTTTTAGAGTAAATCACGTATTCTAACATCTCGAAGCACTTGGCTACTCGAAATCCTCGTAGGTTTTCTTTTTCATTCAAGACGCCGATGCATTAATTAATTATTCAAAAATACCTTTAAACACAACCAATAAGCGTTAGAAACAATGAAAAACTGACCCAATATTAGTTTTCCTAATCTAAATTTTCTAAATCTAAATAAAGCGATATACGATATTTGCAAATCGTATTTTGTATAACTAATCATTATATCGTATACATAAAAAAGTCAAAAACCTCGTTTGATTAAATTGAAAGTATTTCGAAATCTTTATCTACAGTGACAGAATATAAGTAATAATTATGAAGACATGCGTTAATTAATTTTAACTCTGGTAAAGAATTAGCTTCAGAATTGTTGTTTCATACTAAATTGTTTGAGGCTGTTATCGATATTCCAAAAGAGGGATATTCGCACTGATGTAAAATTCACATACTGTGATATGCGGTACATAGTTCTTTATTTTTTAAACGCATTGCAAACTGCAAAGGCATCATGTTTCAAATGTTCGGGCCAAATGTTTGAACAGGCAAATGTGGAGAATGATTTTACTGAAATAATGTGAGAGATATTAATTATTTACCTCAAGTGGACAGCGTCTATTATCTTCTACCCATAAAGATAGCGCATGAGAAAAAATGGCAGCACTGTTCAGATAAAAATTCTGGTTTCGCTTTTAAGAAAGATAAAAATTCTGGTTTCGCTTTGAAGAAAGATTCTCTGAAAAACAAGAAGTGTGCCAAAGTGCAAAGCAATAACAAGAAGAAACTCTGGGAAATCAAATACGAAATCTTCCTCCCGGGCCTTGGAAATGTTTTGAAAAAAAGATATACTTAATTCTTTGCATCGTTTTTAACATATCTTAACATCTCTGTTTTATTGTTACGCGCAACTGAGCATTTGTTGATTTTACAGCTGTACGGTATAAAACATAAGTATTTTTCATGAGTTTATACGAAAAATTTTTGTTTACTTCGTTATAAATTAAAATAAATAAAAAATCATCGTTAAAATGGATATGATTTTGGCGAATGTAAATCATATTTTCTTTAAAGTAGAAAGGGATTTGTCAGAGCAAGTAGGAGCCATCCCGTTGCCGTTTTTTGGCATGGACAGTAAGTTTTGGCCCACAAGAAGTTTTAATAAAATATATGTTTACCTTTACACCTCTCTTTTTCTCTATAGAATCTGTCGCGGCTGTGTGTCAATTTCTCAATTCAAAAAACGGCCTTGAATGTACTAATGGAGCCATGTGTCCTTTCCGCCATATACGCGGTGATCGGACTATCGTATGTAAACATTGGCTGCGAGGTCTTTGCAAAAAAGGAGACCAGTGCGAATTTCTCCATGAGTTTGATATGAAGAAGATGCCTGAGTGCTATTTCTACTCTAGATTCAATGCCTGCCATAATAAGGAATGTCCTTTCCTACATATAGATCCCGAAAGCAAAATCAAAGACTGTCCCTGGTACGATCGAGGCTTTTGTCGTCATGGTCCACATTGCCGCCACCGTCACGTTAGGCGCGTGCTTTGTATGAATTATTTATCCGGTTTTTGCTCCAGCGGATGGAATTGCAAGCATATGCACCCGCGCTTTGAATTGCCACCCAGTTCAGATCTCAGTAAAGATCAGTTTCAAAAGAAAATTCCTACATGTCATTTTTGCGGAGAATTCGGACATAAGGCTTCAGTTTGCAAAAAGAATACAGAAAACAATTTAGAACAAATTAAGCCATCGGGACATGCTAGACATTATCCGCCAAATTCCTATGCTAACCATCATAATAATTCAGTACATCAAAATAACAAGAACAATAGCATCAGCAGTGAAGGACAAGAAAGTACCAATGATGATAGCTCTGACCCGTCTCCAAATAACAGTTCAACAAGTAATGGTCCTCCCTATAACAAAGCCGTTAAACCTTTGGAAGAAATAACATGCTATAAATGCGGCCACAAAGGCCACTACGCCAACAAATGCCCAAAAGGCCACTTAGCGTTTCTCTCAAATCAACGCAGTCACAAATGATACTCCCCTGACATATAAATCAATTTCGTTGTTTACAAATATATATATATATATAAACGTAATATAATTCTATTAGAATTTCTTGATTTTTCTGTTGGTAGTTTATTAATCGATTTCTTCTCGTTTTGACATCACTATTTTAAAGTTAACCCTACAAATGGAAGAAGAAGACGACAACTCTTTTTTTTCGGATTTTTCCCAAGGAAGATTAATAACAGTTTAGAAACACCACGTCTCTTATAAATATAATAATGTAACTGATTGTTTTTCATTTTTTATTTTTATTCGGAATACTTTTAGACGTTTTTAGAACGACAATAGTCGAATATTACTACATTAAGTAGAGAGAACTTAGTCTTTGACAGATTTGTTTAACAATAAGTGCAACAAATAAAAATCAATATAGATCTGAAGGACGCTATGAATATTCCTAGAGGCACGTTAGCAAGAGCTATATATGCAAAGTTTCATAATGATTATTATTTAGACAAGTACGACACTCGTTTGGTAAGTTTTCTACGCGAAAGGAGAGGAGAGATACCCAGCAGTTTACAATACTGCTTCGTTTTCGTTCTAGTGGTATAGCATAAATAAGGAACATCAGTTCTCCTATCATTCTACATTTGTTCATTTAGTTGAGCCAGATGGTGATACTCTTAAATGGTTGGAAAAGGCTAAAGATAGTTCTACAAATATATGGATGCATTTGTGGCACGCTTTTGCACGTATAGCGTTGCAATTTTTTATGACCCAAACGGATATAAATGGCTTCCTTAAACGTGGCTCAATGTTTATATTATCTGAACAACAGTTTGCGATAATGCTAAGTCGCGGTGGCTTTGACAGTCGGCAATATCGGCAAAGGGTTTGATTACATTTGATATAAAACTTAATAGCAAATAGCTTGTTGATGCTCAAAACTATTCAATTTGCAGTTAAGTTTCCTCGACATAGGCGCTGGAGATGGCGAAATATCGGCCATATTGCTAAAGGCTTTACGAAATATAAATCCTGAGATTACAGTGGACGCCTTTGCCACTGAAGCTAGTTGGACAATGAGGGAGCGTCTGAAAAAACGTAGTTTTCATGTGTTGGAAAATCTTGACCACTTGCAAAACGTGCACTTAGTTTCGTGCTTGAATGTTCTCGATCGTTGCATAGATCCTATTCAATTGTTGGAGGACATATACCGGATATTATCGCCGAACGGACGCGTTGTTATAGCTTTGGTACTGCCCTATATGCACTATGTGGAATGTAATTCTTCACACCAACCTCTGCGTCCGCTAATGAATCATTGGCCGGAGAAAGCCAAAAATTATTCATTTGAGTCTGAAGCAGCTATATTTTTCAAAGTATTAGAGAATCTAGGCTTTAAAATTGAAGCTTGGACGAAAGCTCCATATTTATGCGAGGGTGATTTAAGACAATCATATTATTGGCTTATAGATTTGGTAGTTATTGCGTCGAAAGTATTATAGTATTATAGCTATATTCCAGCGCATATGTGTTGCTTTGAGTTATACTTAAATTACCTGTTTAAAAATTGCATTTAAATGTTACTTAACGTTCTTAAATGAAATGTGAGCAAACAATCCTAATGCCCGCGTAACGCTTTGCTAAACTATAAGCTAAAGATAGAAAAAAACTTAAAATTACTGCATTTTTGCCATATTCTAAGAATTTACGAAAAATTATCAATGTAAAGTAAACGAACCTAAAGGAGAGATTAATTATTTTTATGGGATTTTAAATCTCTTCTCGAGATTATTTATTTAATCTTCAATTTTCACCTTTTTTTTACAAATACAAAACTACACGATTAAAACATGTAAAAAATAATTGAAGTGCAATTATTGTCCAATTTTATTAATTTGAAAAAGAGTAAACGGAAAGATTCCATTTGTATTCTATAAAAATAGATTTATCGGAATTTCTTTATTAATTACCAGATTGTAAAATTTCATGAAATAGTTACCATACGATTGAAATGCGGGAATGCTTGAAACGGAAATTGTCAAATTTGACAATAATTGAAGTCTTTTTGTTTTCGGGTTTTTAAGAGGTGTGTATCTTCTGTGCACATGTTGCAAAATTTTCTGTGAATTCTATTAATTTCAAGCTTGTAAAATTATAGGTTAACACAATGCCACCAAAATTCGATCCTACCGAAGTGAAATTAGGTAAATTTTTTGTCAATTTGTGTGTGTTCACTGAAATACAGACAAAAAGTGATAATGTGAAAGCTTACTTTCTTTTTCTTATACTACAGTATATTTGCGCTGTGTTGGAGGTGAAGTTGGTGCCACTTCCTCATTGGCTCCAAAGATCGGTCCGTTGGGTTTGGTAAATTAATCACTATTTGTATGAATAATCAACCAAATTAAAAAATGTGCTTTTACATAGTCCCCGAAAAAGGTTGGTGACGATATTGCTAAAGCTACTTCTGACTGGAAAGGACTTAAAATCACTGTTTGTCTGACGATACAAAACAGACAAGCCAGCATATCAGTGGTACCATCAGCTGCTTCCTTAATTATAAAGGCCTTGAAAGAGCCGCCGCGTGATAGAAAAAAGCAGAAAAACAGTAAGTAGTATCGAAGGCGAAAAAATTGGTTCAAAATTCATTTAGATTTTACTTAGTTAAACATTCGGGTAATATAACATTCGATGACATCCTGTATATTGCACGCATCATGAGACCAAGATCGATGGCTCGTGAACTTGACGGCACATGCAGAGAAATTCTGGGTACTGCTCAGAGTGTAGGATGTACTGTGGACGGACGTCCGCCTCACGATATCATTGAAGATATCAATAGTGGAGCCATTGAGGTTCCAGCTGAATAAATCACACACACTATATTGTAATTTGTAATAGACATTATAGTAAAGATTTATTATTTTAAGACTTTGTTCTTTTACTCAAATAATTCCTTGGGTTGTGAATGGAGAATTACTCTGCGCTTTCATTTCATTTTTTTCAACAAATGTCAAATCGTTTTATTGATACATATATAAAAAACATTGAGTTTTAGTATTAAACATTTCCGTCCTTTCTTTTTCAACAACGGAAGAGAATTGTTGTAAGGCTTTTCAAATAATCATTGTTTTCTCATAAAAGTGATTTTAAAAAATTTATTTTATGGACCTCATTGTTATTGGCGTTGTGCTGCAGTGTGGGAATCGTGTTAAGTAACGTTGCAAGCGCAAAAACTTAATAGAGACAAGGTGATTATCAAACCACCATCCGTTAATTTCGTTATGCACAATACCCGCATCTTTTTCGCTTGCACAGCGTATATAAACGCAGCAGCTTTGGCGATCTAATTGTATATCGTATATCTTACATTGAGGGCCCACTTTCTCTAATATCGATTCAATTATGTTTTGTTGCAAATCAGGCTGGTTGATTTCAGCAGCATGAAACATATGACGCACTTTAAGACAGGGTGTAGGCGGTTCAAAATTATTATTAACGTTATCAAATGCGGGACTCTGCCATTGTTTTTTTCTCAAGCGTTCTTCAGCAGAACCATGCATCGGCAAAGGCGGATTGGTCATAGGTGTCAGTAACGGTTCCACCCATTTCATTGTGCGAAATTCCTCGCCGTTTCGCAAGACAACACCGAATTGTACGCGGGAATCACTTGCCTCTAGTTTACGTAGGGCCTCCTCCCAAGCTGACAATAGTGAACGCCTTTTGTTTAACGGTATCAATTTGTCGCGCAAATGGTACACAATTACTTCGCTTCCCGACTCATCGTTTAGTGAAGCTCGATACATTAATTCCTTGACAATGTCTTTGATAAGGTTATCAATTATAAGTATGCGGCTTTGATATTTTTGCCTCAAGTAACGTACGACCGCATGGCATAGAAATACCAGTATCACCACTAAAAACACAGTACCGATTATGACGAAAAATCTATGCATTTTATTTAGGAAAATGCACTTTAATGGTAAATACGGCTTCAACAATCCAAAACGTACATCTTGTTTATAGATATCGAATAATGCTCCATCCTCGGACTTATTGAAGATAGCAATTTTCCATTGTGGATTCTGTTCGATTAGGTAAACGGCGGCATGAAAACAGCGCAAAAGCTTGTGAGCATCTGTTGCACGTCTTTTATAAAGATGCTTCATGAAATCTGTCCCGCTTACTTCAGGACTTACGGAACGATCTTTGCAAAAGTGCGTCTCGGTTTTAGTCTGCAATAATTGCATGAGTTCACGGTTAAGTGCTATAGAATTGGTTAACAAATCGTTATCTATGCAATTTATGGAAGGCTTGGTTATGACAGATAAGTCTTTGAGTTCATTACATGTGGTGAAGGTTGTACTCTTCTCAAGCATTGTGCTAGGTATATCCGGAGGTTTAGTCATATATAAGAAGGCCAACACAGCAAAGAACAAACCGAAAGAGGTCACCAACACGTATGGCACGGATAATTGTTTAAATTTATGTTTAAGATTAAACGAAGAAAATATATTTTTTGTTAAGGGACGATTGTTAGTACGTTTTGTTACTGTTGTGTATCTGCCGAAATTACTACTGTCCGAGTCTGAATCAGAGAGATATAAGTTGCTTGTTGAATATGCGGCGCTAGACGCTATAGGAGATGTTGATCCACGTCTAATCGTAATATCTCTGAGTTTGAGCAAACGGCTTACAACGCTTGGCGACTCTAACCCGTTCTTAAATTGCCGGTCACTCTCATGAGAAATTGGCAAGGACGTTTTCGGCACGTACGAGCTATCTGTTTGAACGTCCGTCGCTATGATGGGGGGTGGTACATAAATTCTCGGTGAACTCTTCTTCCCAGCTTCATAATGAGATGGTTGCGATAAGTTTCCAAACTTTGGCTCATAATTCTTGCCCAGATAAGAATTTGCTCCATTTAAAGAATAAAAATTACGTGACGTAGAAGGTGTAGAACTGTTGAAGGCATAAACAGGGGAATCCAAGTGAGACGCATTTTGTGGTTGTCTTCTTGCGGGAGATGTGGTAGCAGCAGCAGGCCTCCTGGCCGGTGAAAGAGTTCGTCTTCTCCTATCACCATCGTTGTTGATATTGTTGACTGGCGTGACTGGTGACGGCAGGAGCGTCTCACGGCGCTTGCGTTTTCTTTCAAGTGACTCATTTAACACATGATTTTTAAGCTTTTTAAGGAGCAAATTTCGCGACGTCTCAGTTATGGGTACATTTGGCAAACCATGTTTTCGTAACTCATCGCGTAACTCAGCATCCGATAATTGATTATAATAGTCCTCATTCATAGTAAAGGCAACCACTGATCAACTGGCAAAATTGACAATTAGAAAAAATTCGTCAATTCTCCGAATACGATTAACCGACAAAATGTTACAACTGTAATATCAAACATGACATTGTCTTAAATTGAATTATTTTGTTTTATTCACAAACCACCTTTTGCTAAAATGTTTGTTAAATATATTAGTTGATTTTTCTAGCACAGTGAATAAGTAGACAATATCAGGCACAACACTAAATTTTACACAATATTGACTTTAGCTATCAGCGTTGGTTTATTTGGGTCACAATTCGCATTTGATGTCTAATTTAAGCATGCAATAAACACTACGAAATTTGCCGCTATAACACATTTTCGTCGTAAAAAAACTAACTATTCACTCACATTAAAATAAGATCAAAAAATTTATTTTGAAATATTGGTTTGTCTACAAGAATTCCTTTGTAATGAAATCAGGCGTTTGAAAATAACTAAACAATCAATTTTTATAACTAAACAATACGGAGTGGAAACGCAGGGTAACCGCAGTTGCTGCATCTTTAATTGCAGCTACGGAAAAAACATTTGTTTATCTTAATCAAGTTGAAGTTTATTTGATAACAACTACAAAAGAACAAAAAAGTATATTTATTTTAATTTAGATATCATAAGATTAGAGTGGAGTGCAAAGCGAAGAATTTGACAGAAGAGGCGAAATCGGCGTACGAAAAAATTGAGAAAAAAATAAAAGAACAACGATGAGCTCAACAAAATTCAAGAAACAGTTACAACGTTAAAAGATAACTGGCGGCCAGTTAAGGAAGATTGCAACAGTTTGTTCAAAGCCAAATATATCCAAGTAGTGAATACGAAAGTAGATTGAGCAGCTTAATAGATTTAAGTAAGTTGGTATGGAGAGAACTTGATGTTATGAACAGTTTACTCCATCAGCATAATCAGGAAGATACTCCGCGTCCACTTAGTCAAGTGCAGGAGGGTTTGATAGGCAAGATTGTTATTTATTGTTATTATTACTACTTTTTTGTTAGATAAATTGCAAATGGATGGAATGTACATTCCTATCAAATGAGGGTTTGATGCAGTACACCTCTTAAAACAGCGGAACGTGTTGGTAGCCTCAAAGAGGAACTTTATCGGAACTTTGGCCAATTGAAAGGCAAAGGTAAGATTTGGCTCCAATACTTCCATTTGATGGCACATTAACATTCTGATTTGATTTTCCATTGAAGGCATTGAAGCTTGTGGACGTTTTAGATAGATGTAAAAATGTATGCATTATCTCTTCTGATGAACGCAATTGGTTGGAATCATGTTGGTTTTTAGAACTATACAACTATGACTGGTTTTTTTATTTCAGTTTTTAATAAATTAAAAATTATAGCAGGAAAGAGCATAATAAACAAATGATTTGCAATTATATTAGAAGTCTAACAATGGCTGTATTATTTAAGCACTAATCAGTATGGTAAACGATCGAAGATTTTATAACAAATGTTTTTTTTTAAGTTGGTTCTTACGGTCAGTATTTTGAGAGGAACAATTCAATTTTGATGGCACTGCCATAGCAGTGGGTTCTACTAGACCTGATTGATCAACGGCTTCACGTGATTCATCTGGCATGATTCTATCAACGACATGTTTGTATATAAGACCGTTTTCACCTATATAACATATGGAAAAGCCGTCGTACCACGCTTCCTGGTTATCGAAAACACCTTTTATATCCCATAATCTATATTTCCAAAAATTGAACATCACTTTCAGACCAGAAATGCCTCGTACACGCCATCGTATCTTAATAGTATAGTTTTCAAGGTGTTTGGTGATTCTCAAAATCTCGAATCGCACATAAGCGTATTTCAAATGGCCCACTGTGCGTAACAACGCAATCTGCTTCACGTAATGATAGAGGCCTATAGTGTGTTTTCCCGTAATGTTATTTTGAAATTCCAAATTTGGACTGTAGATGGAATAATCCAATGGTTGAATGAAAAGTTTGGGTAACGTTTCAGCTAAAACATTAAATACATGATCTAAGTCGGCAGGGGTAGGTGATCGTGAATCTTTGTCACTTTTTTCCGATTTGTCATTATGCAGCGATCTTATATTTATGTGACGTTGTGTTCCATACAGGATATGAGAGGTAGGACGAGTTGATTCATAGCTCGCCGGCAGTTTGATTATTTTCCTATTTATTTCATCCGGAGAGATGACCGTAGAAATAGCTCGTAAACATGCCAGCCTTTCAAAACGACAGACGTACTCCTTAAGCCTGAGGGGATAGTGGCGAAACAGCGTATTCGATGAATACATTAAAACAAATTTGTATTTATTTTATGCTTCTACTCAAAACCTTTGTAAAAAATTTTGTTAAATAATTTTTTTCGTCTTTCAAAGCAACAACAACAACAACAACGAAACTGTGTAACATTCGTAGTAAAAGGTGGCCACGTTCCACAAAACAACTTCAACAGCTGACAAAAACGTAACTACCAGATTTTTGTTGTTTATTCTTCTTGTTAAATTTTTTGAATGTGTTTCCGAAAATATATTTGACCGCTTAAGTTGATCATATGATATAGTTTTTGTGTCTATAGAGACAAATTTTATAGAAACTATCGTTAATCTACTTATTAAAATTCGATTCCTTTGTTACACGGTGTATATATGTTTCAGAAGCATGGCAAATTAATTAAGCAATCGGAAATTAAAATTAGGAATATTTCTACATTCTCAAAAACTATGTATGAACTAAAAAAGAAATTTGTTTTAATAAAATACGGGGAAAAAACTTTGAAATGGGAAAAATTCTGATTGCAATTAAATATATTTTTGTGTTATTCCGTTTTCTTGGTGTAGGTTGATTGAAATTATTTCTTGGTATAGGTTGATTGTTCAAGTGGCTATCTTTCCCTTTCATCTTGCGAACTAACCGCACGTTTTTAAACACACTCTCAAAAGCTGCCTTTGGCAGCTACAACCATGACATTTTGCAGTATCTCACCTAAGGTAAATGTGGCATTACTTACTTAAAACTGAACGGAAGATTGAGTTTAGTTGATTAATCGTTAATAATAATTATTAATTACAATATATATATATATTGTTACACAATAATAATTACTATTATAATTAATATAACGTGGCAATAAAGTCGCAAACGGCACAATCATGAACAACAATAATATATCGCTATGGATAATAATTATGTTGCGCAATATTTCGTCGAGGCAGATATATAGACGCTATTATGAATAATAAATCATAAGTTATAGATTAAAGAAGACGTCAAAAGCCACTTTAACCCTCTTTAGTTTTAATATAGAGTGGTAATGACAAAGACAGCCTTGATAAAGACAGGCAGGATTAAATTCGTTATCCATTCAAATCAAGGAAGCACCATTTTTTCGCATAAATATCCTGGTATTCAAAGGTAGATGAGCTTGGGAAGAGGAAATAGATTTCTAACCTTAAGGTACGTTTGAAGATTCAAATCTGAAAAAGAAGAATTCAAATGTCGCCAAAGACTTGGTGATGCGTGTAGTTCCTATGAATTGCCTTAGGAAATGTACAATGGAATGTTATTAAGAACAAAAATATTAATTAAAATAATTAGTTTGAAATTGTTGCAAGTCTAATAAATTTTTAACAACCACGTTTCGAACGGCATGTTTTTCCAAACGCAAAGCTTGCGAAAAAAGGTTGATTGCCTTTACGAACCGCGTGACTTTAAAATCTGCGCGTGCAAAAACATAGTAAACTATATACAATGTATAAAAATACTGCAAATGTATTTGTGCAATAAAGATTACGGTAAATCGGTGGAAGAACGAAAATTTCAGTTTGAAAGAATTGTTGCTTTGAAACTTCGTATTTTGAATATAGTAAATACTTCGTATTTTCTATATATTCGGATACTTTTAGCCGAATCTTATGAATTTGTTTAAGGCAATTTTATGTAGGCTTTGCAAATACAGTTATTTGGCATTTGTAGAAGGATCAAATCCATCTTCTAACCCGTGATGTTTAAAACTGAACTTATTTGCATGCAGAGCTCGTCCACAGTACGCCGAACATAACTTTATATTGGTCTCTTCCTTTCCTACACGAGAGTTGAGTGATACTACAGAGACCATAGAAGCAGCAGGTCTTAAAAACACTGCCTTAATGCAACGGCTCAACTAAATATAGTAGCAAAAATTGCAAAATGTTGCATAGATGAGGAATAAGTTCAAAATTCCATAACGAAAATTAATCACAAATTTTCTACAAGATTATAATAATAATAAAAAGAAAATTAGTTTATTTCTTTGGATACCAAAAAATATGTAAATAATGCTACAAGGAGAACATAGGAAGATAAACAAATGTCAATATTAAAATTTTTTTTTTTCGGAAGCATTCTCCGACGTTGCTTTATAATTGTTGATCTGCTTGATGTTAAAACAACTAGAATTGCACGAAATGCCAAAAGGCACAAATGAGAATTAAATATATATTTTTAGTTCATTGTAAATGCTTCATAAAATCTTCACGTATTGAATTTCGCCAATCGAATAAACCATCTTTACCCACATGCAAGCAAGGGCAATAATGATGGACAAAAGCGCGATTTACGGTTAACAAAGTACTGCTTGAAGTTGTTAGGTCTTCAGTGCTGCTGTTTAAGATATTCGCAGAAAGTCTGTCTACCTATAAATGATGTTTGAACTTCACTTCCGAATCGTAAAGAGTGTTATTTATAAAAAAATTGTGGGTTTGATCCTTGCAAACCGCAAACCGCAAATATGGATAATTCAAACCGTTGCGCCTTATATTATTATACATATTATTATACATATATATACGTGTGTGGAGCGTATATAAGTTACTCTATATTTATTAAATTCTATTTTTACACTATATTTGTTTAGTGCTTTCAAATAATTATTAAATTTTGACTTTAACATTGAGCGGCAAGTAAATTTTACTATTTCACTTATTTTGTTTATTTATTGATTACATATCCAAAAATGTGGTCACAATGAGAATAATTATATGAGCGAGTCTGCATTTGCGCGGCCAAACACTACGTATTAATATCTTTCTTATAATAGCAGTTAAAAATAAAAATCAAAGTTATCCTTTTAGCAAGAGGCGTGCTTACTAGACTTATTAAATTATGCGCATAACTTAGGCTAGAAATGCTTCAAATTCAGAAAACTTTTTCTAAATTTAATCGATTGTTACATTACCATTTCCATAAATTTCAACAAGTTGGCTTTGGCTAGATGGAAAAAAGCCTAAGAAGAACAATAAAGGGCCGCTCACAAATAAGGTAAGCATGCAAAACAAAAAACGACTAGGATTCGCTTGTATTACACTCTGAAATAATGGGAAGGAAATGCTATACTTGCACCTACACCACTTGCGTTAACAGTAAAAACAGAGATGTTAAATTATGCAATGCAGCCCAATAAAAACGACCCATGACTACCGTATTAAGTTAAATTAAAATTCAATTATATGTATAATCGATAATAGATTGAATACAAAATTTGTTTTTCCAAATTTTTTCCTTTTCTATGTTGGAATTTCCAACATTTTTTATCTCTTTTACCATTTTTTTCACCGAAACGGGAGAACTTAATCGAAAAGAGGGAAACTTCCATTTACTGCAAATCGCGGCCTAAAGCCAGCTGGACTAGTTAAACGGTGAATGTTGAATTATGAACATTCCCTTCAATTAACCGCCGAAAGAAGTCCAAATTTAAGGACCCTCTTCATCTCACCTCTAGATCGAGAAAATAAAAACACACAACTTGTTACACGTTATAGTTCCCTTTTATATTCTTTCATCTTTGTAAGTCGTTCAAAAGTCGAGAATAAGAATTAATACATTACCGCGTAATGAATGAATTATATGTTTATGTATTGTCGACACCGCCATTATCGTCATTGTTATTCTTATTATCATCATTATCTGCAATTGTTTCTTCAGTGCTTGTAATCGTGGAGAATTTCTTTCTCGCCGTCCTGTGTGTAGGAACTACTGTTGAAGGATCACCACTTGTCCTGTGTGCTAGTCTGTTTGTTGTCTGTCGGTGTGTAGGTCGCAAATCTCAAGATGCTTTGATGAAATTTGATACATCGACGTGTTTTGCTCCAAGGACGAACGCTACGGAAAATGTTTCGGATCGAAGCACTTATCTTATTTTGAAAAGTCCTTATGTGAATTGTTTCAGAGAGGGGTATTTGATGATGGGCGTCAATCGAGTTCTACGGGGAATATTTGCTACAATCGTATACTCTTACCTTGTTCATTGTTTATTTTATATATACATGAAAAACAATAATATAACTCACTCACTAAAAGTTACATAATTCTGTTGAAAAGATCACTTTTAAATTGTAGGCTAGACATGTGCTAACAGTAAAATATTAAATTGTTTTTTGAGTCTCGTCAAAATCTAATTTGCTTAATAGATTCTGACTACCGTTGAGTTCGTCCAGTTCAGGATCGGCATACTCTAATATATTAAAGTCATCGCCTATTTCGGCGGTTAACGACTTTAAAATCTCATCGTCATCGCCTTCACCGAATCCACCTAAAATATCTCCTAAACCGGCATTTTCATCCGATTCCAGTTTATCTATTCCGCCACTTGGGTCTTTGGCTTCTGATATTTTTGGCATGGCTGACCAATTTTTGTCGGCAATGAAGATATCACTACGTTCCGCTAATTGTAGGCCCCCTTCGGGCTTACTATTATCCATAGCCTTCGCAAAATTCTCTAAAGTTGAGTCCTGAGTTTGGGTAACATTTTGAATTAACGTGCTCACGAATTGCGCTTGATGATCGAGTTGTGACAATGTCTTATTTGAATCAGCGGCAGAATGTAAGACTTGATGATTCACTTGCTGAGTTAAGCTGCCACTGCTACCATGCATTGTCGATTCGTCGTTTGACATTAACGTGTCTGCAAGCTTTTGGGTATTATTCGTCAGTATATTCATATCGAATAACGCTTGCTCTTGTTTGTTTACTAAAGGAGTGGTTAGCTCAGATCGTGAATAATCCCCTATAAAGGCTTTAAAAACGAATATTAGATAAATAACTGTCTACGCTATTGAGTTTTTACAATATTAAAATATTTATACCGTTTTTGGCAAACTTATTAGTATACGTTTCTTTTGATTTCGCTTGATGCTGTTTCCAGGCTCTCTCTTGTTCCTGTTCCTTAAGACTTTTCTGCTGAAAGTACACCTTTTCAGGTTCCTGTATAAAGTACAAATTAAGTTAACCGCATATTTCACCTTTACTTAGCGTACCTGTTGCGATCTACGGAGACGTAGAACAGAGCGGTTGTCTTTGGCATGTTGTAAAAAAGGTGCTTTCATTTCTGTCGATAGCGAGCGCCATATTTTCAAAATTTGTTTACAACGTTCATTCCAGTTCGGATACATGTGCTTTAGCTCAGGATGTTGAGTGTTGGCATAAAGGACCGCAGATATTGTAGCCATTTCTCCCAAATCTTTGAACAAAACATTTGAGATAAATTTGGAAAATTCTCGTTTCGAAGTTTACCTTCATCTTTGCGCATTTTTTCTGCTGTTTTCTGAGTGCCCGCTGCCACGGTCTCTTTAACTGGCTCTTCCGGCACTATCGGCATCGGCAATTCCGCTGGATCAGCTGAAACTAAACGTTCACTGGGGGCCAACGACTGAGATAGCATTACGTCTCTTTCAACTTTGATTTGATTTAACATGGGATCTTCGGACTTTTGGGTTAAGAATTGATGATGGTTTGGTTGATTATTTGTTATAGCCATCTGATTGTTGTACGAAGCCTGATATTGCAAACGCTGCTGTTGCTGTTGTTGTTGTTGCTGATAATGATGTTGGCGTTGTTGTTGCTGTTGCTGCTGCTGCTGCTGCTGCTGCAATTGCTGATCTTTAATTGAAATTTTAATTTGCTGCTGCTGCTGCGGCTGCTGCTGTTGCTGTTGACTAATTGCCGATGTGCTCGGCATAAACGTTGCTATTGCCTCCTTACTTTGCGGCATTTGGTGCATGCTACCAGCACCAACACCAGCTTGAATTTCGTTTTGTCTGCAACAATGCAACGGAAATTTAAGCTTTCAACGATTTTGAAAATATTTTTTTGCATTTATATCGATATATATTTACCCTGGCTCCGTTTTAATTGTGGCGATTGCAGTAAGTTCATTTTGTTGCTGCATAATATAATTGTCGTTCGAGAACTTGAAAGGGAATTTTAAATATTTATTTATCCAACACCTTTTGGTTCTGCTTTAACGAAATATTTACCTTTGGATTTTCCAAACTGCCAATAGCGTTGGTTACCACGGTTTCTACGTTCTTTGAAATTTGCAAAGAATCTTCCAATAGTGCGCTGCTCCCTACCAATGTTCTACGTACAATATTTTCGGTTTTGATGTTAATTCCAAGTGGCTTGGATAATTCACTCTGAATTTTTTGCTTTATGTTATCTTGTTGTATTTTCGTTTCTTTAATGGACTGATTATCTAAAGGCAATTGGAGTTGCTCCTTTTGTTGGGATTGTTCAGCAAGATCTTCTCGATCTTTAAAATTACCCAGTATTGCATTTTCCGAGGAATCCGATTCCTCGAAATCGGCACTTGATTCTTTATTGTCCAATAAGTTTTTGCCAAAGAAAGCCTCTTGCAAATACGCCGGATATGATTCGCTCAACTTGGACTTCAATTTTTTCCGTATGATTTTTTTTTTCTTTTCAACCTCGGTTAGCAAAACATTTTCGCCTTGAACAGCATATTGTTCGTCGTTTTCTTTACGAAAGCCACGCATGCGCACATTAAAACCGCCAATGCCAAGTTTTTGCAAGTTACGCTGCCTCTTCTTCCGTAAAATGTTCAATCCTTCTTCATTCGTAGATATTGAAAATCCCTCCGGTTGACTACCGTCCTCGCCAAACCACACCATACCGTCTTTTAAGAGAAATATATAAAAATTTTCGAATTTTTGGTTAATTTCATTTTAAAGCAATCCAACTTAATGTCAATAGAAACCAGTTGATAATGCAAATGGTCTAGCAAATCAAGTTCTTCTTCAGAATTGTAGCAGAAATTTCTCATTTAATAGAAGCTAAAATTTGTCGTTTAACAGAATCGCA
Source organism: Glossina austeni (assembly GCA_000688735.1). Lineage (NCBI taxonomy): Eukaryota > Metazoa > Arthropoda > Insecta > Diptera > Glossinidae > Glossina > Glossina austeni. The sequence goes on along the minus strand of KK502529.1, from coordinate 640,154 downwards.
TTGATTTCTTCTCATATAACAGAATCGCAGCGTTGCAGTTTAGTGAAAGTAATTGTTTGCTCTCTCCATTCTCAACACTTTTTTTTATAAATAATGTAAGGGAAAAAAACACTTAACGGCTTTTAGCAAAAAATCAAAGCCCTAAAGTTATAGGGTACAATTTTTGCCAGATGGCTTTTTGTTGGTATGCTGAGTAAGTACGAGGCAAAAGACTGTAAAGAATCTTGTAAAGATTTTTGCGCCACTGTACTAAAGATTACGATGCTAATGAAAAAATTGCAAAAACTCTAAAGACGGCCATTGGCGAACCGCGGTGCGGTGCGGTCAAATCTTCATTAGCAAATTTCGTGCGTGATAATATTAAATCTCACTGAGAATGAAGACGTTGTCGTCGCCTGAGTTGATTACGGAAATGTGGACGCAGCGTGTTTGAAAGATTTGTATGGAGCACCTGACGAGTACTTCCTACACCTTGTTATGCTATTCCAGTTATATTAAAATAAATATTGTACCAGACTGTTATATGATCGAGGAAATAGGCAAATTCGTGTATTCGTATCTGAATAAAAATGAAATCTTAAAAATGAACTGGAAGTTATAGTTGAAAGAGCCCGTCTGATAACTTATTTACTGTCAAAATCTTTGGAAACATCTAAGAGTAAGTACGAAGAGCGAATATAAATTTGGGAACATCTGAAAGTAATGCAAAGAGTCCGCCTGAAAAAGTAATTCAAAGAGAATGGAAACAGCAAAGTTACATGATTTTAACATACCAACTTAACGTACCAACTCAAAAAATGAATGCAAAGCACATCCTGAATTAAGAGCCCATTAACTGGTTTGGAAACATTTTAAATGCTTCTAAGGAACAGATTGCCGAAAGTTTAGCAATAATATCCGGCGGCTGTTGTAGCCCATCGTGGGCATTTATTGCTAGATAACATGTAATTTTTTTATTTGATTTTCTGCTTAAATAAATTTTAAATTGTAAATTGAACATCTGGTCTATCTATAAAATGGCATCTGTAAAATACACGTTATGGTTACCTTTACATACCATATAAAGAAAGGCAGATCTTATTACTGAAAATTTAATAAAGCCATTAAAAATTTAGCGATGCCTCGAGAACCGTTTAACTCTAGCGAAATTTGCTTTAAAAATGTAAGTTTTCAAGGACCTTTTTAAAGTAATAATGGCGCATATCCATACACTTCTATTAATGTTCCCTAATTTTAGTACTTAAAGCATGTATTGTTACCAAGTGATGATAATATTGAATTGGTGGTAATGGATAACTTATTAATGCATACCTTTGTAAGTTGGTGTAGTAATTTTTTCGATTGGCGTTGACTTGCCATCTCCTCCAGCATCACCTGGAGTGGGTGTGCTGTTCCCGGCAGCAGCATCTCCAGCATTTAAGGCGGCTAAATCTCGTTGAGCAGCTGCATCGGTACGCACTTTACGTTTCCTCTTAATCTCTGTCGTCAAAGAGCGTATCATATTAAGACCATGTTCGCTTACGCAAACACCATCCAACCAGAATGTGTTATCGGTAGACTCAAATGTATCGGCATTTGGGTGGGCAGATGTGTTGCTGCTGGCAGCATTACCTTCAGCTACACCTGCACCGTCTTTGTTCTGACTGTTTAAAGTTTGCGCGCCTTTCACTGCTCCAATATCACTCAAAAGTATTTTCGTTGGTATACTCTTTGCAGAATTATTTTTAGAACGACACACCATGCAATGATATTCAATTTCATTAAACAGCTTCGCTTCTTCTTCATTTTTAATAGAGTCGCACTGACAATGGAGCCATCGTTCGCAACTGGTGCACTGAATAATTAAATCATTCTCATTATATGCCTGAGAGCAGGCAAAGCAGTTTACTTGGCTAGCACAAGGGCCGCATTCCAAAAATCCGTTGAACCAAGAAGAATTCTTTCCAGGAGAATTACGACCGCACTTCTGACAAATTGCACACCATTTACACTTCCAATTACCATTCGGAACCGCATCTAGAGGTGGACTCATGCAGTATATATGGTAAGAAATGTCACACTCGTCACACAATATCAGACGTCCTTCATCGTTCTTTTGTCCACATCCTTCGCATACCGTGCAGTCGAGACAACGCCAACCTTTTTGTAACATTGTCTTCGAGACGGTGACGTTGGCGCAGTGCGGATGATAACATTGACCACATTGCACACATGCTATTAGACATGCTTCGTGATCTGTGCCTAGAGAACCACACATTACGCAAACATCTTGCATCAGTATAAATTTGTCCTTGGCCGAACAAAGGATCATTTTTTTTTCAAGGGCAACATCTTCTTCAGAACCTTGGCTGCTATTCAGGTCACTTCCGTTAGTAACAGAAGAGGGGTTTGTTATCAAAAATTGTCGCCCCTTACCACGTGCACTTCTTTTACGATTGATCTGACTCATTAAGCCGCTCTTCCCCACCAATAATTTACTCATTTTACCTCCGCGCCCGAATTCTTTAAGACCTATTCGTTTTTTAGATATTTTTAACGGATCCACAAGATGCCCAAATTCTGTATTATCTTTGTCATAAAATTCCCATTCTAAATCACGTCCAAAACTGTCAGTTGACTGTAACAGAGGATCTATAGCGCTATTAGAACTTGATCCCAATAAATGTTTACCATTCATTGTTATCATCTTACACGATGGACAAACGTAATCGTAATCGGGATTTGTTTCTTTTTTCAGATGATAAATAGCCAGATCCGCCTCATCATCGCAAGTGCTATGAACAAATCTACGAAAAATTTAACCATTACATTAGATCGTTTTGAATGCTGCATGTTGTACTTGTTGCAATTGCTGCATTTCACCATTTCCTTATGCGAAGCTGCACGATAAGCTTTGTGGCAAATAGGGCAAGAAAATCCTTTGTTACGCTGTTGATAGCAAGAATCGCATATTGTGTAATGACAATGCCAACGTGAAGAAGCACCAGCACCCGGCGTACGAGCACCGCAATCACTGCACACTCGACAACGCTGCAAATTGATTTTAAAACTTTTATTAACACACTAGATCTTTGTTCCAACAAGCATCATACGTACATTGCATTTCCAACCATACTTCGGTACGGACGATATAATCGGCCTTAAACAAGTTGTATGATAAATTTTTTGGCATTGTTCACATTTTACTGAACGACCGTCGCTATTCTCGGTTTGCCGACATATCAAGCATTTGCAACACTGTGTACAATTCCAACCTGACCGTGAATCTATTATAAATCGTAAAGGCTAATGATTAAGAGTATAAAGGAATAAAAGGTTTAATGTGAACAGAACCTGGAAAATTTGCAAGGCCTATACAGGTGGTGTGATAATGGGCTCCGCAAGTGCAGCACATCAATAACTTTGATATATCACCTAATGTCGAACATTGACGACATTCAATGTTTGCATCAATCGCTAGAGAAATGTTTTTCAAATTCATGTGAAAGTTATAAAGATTTATAAAATTTTAATTTAAGCTTTAAGTTGGAATCGCTTCCATACACTTACATATGTAGGGCACTTGACTAATGTGTTCGGAACAAAACACCGAAAAAGATTCAATAATTAGGAAACAGCTTGCTGCAGCAGCACAAGGTAAATGGAAATTTGTAGTGCAACTCATGCGACAACCGATGCTTGCCCCATATCTTTGACAATACGAGCATTTCCGCGTTAAGCTTTTCGCAATCATTTCCTCCACATTAGGAACGAAATCTTCTTCAATACGTTTCAATTGTACCGACCACATCGCACACATGCTATGCATATAGACAAATGTTCCATCGTCTAATAGGTTGCTCCATGAAGGCACTTCATCATGACCAATGTTATCGAGCTCATTTACCAGTTCGTTATTAATGGTTACCCTTTGTTTCGTCAGGTTCTTTTTACGTCCACTTGTATCTGCTGGCTCTTCAATTTCATCATTCAAGTCTTTCACATTTTCGGATGATGTTGTAAAAATTGTCTTAAATGTTTCAGCATTTACGGTGATTTTTAATAAGTCACCTTGACCCAAAGAGCTTCGTTCGCATAGGTTACATAAACAACACATCTTCCCTGGGTATTTTTCAGTGAAATAAGGCAATTCATCGAAATGAACGCCAGTCGTCACTGGCTTATTGTTTTCATCAGGCATGCCCATGCTCGTAACGTCACTCAAAGAAGAGTTCAGCAGATCTTTGGAAAGCTTTTTTTTTGGTTGAAACTTGCTATTAGGTCCCCTATATAATAGCAATGGATTTTCCTTGCGGGGACGTCCAGGTCCCCGTTTCGAATAGTTGGCGAATAGCTTTGTTTCAAAACCTGTTCGCACACCCGGTTGATTAAAACTATTGAAAGGTGAGCTAAGCAATGTCGAGGTGGAGTTGGTAGTATTGCACTGTTTGAGTATGATATTAATATTATTGGTTTGTGTAAGGTCTTCATTTAACAATGATGGATTTGGAGACCCTGCATCCCCCAATTCAGATGTGGGCGCTATATATATGTATAATACATAATGAATGAATATGCGTGACTTGGATGAGCATGCGTGGAGATGACTAGCACAAGATACAGTTCCGCAGGACTTCGTTAACATAGAACCACTTACCCGATGATTGTTGGTAACTGGAATTAGTCAGTTCATACTCGTCAATATCCAAATCCAAGCCAATGTCTGCGTCCATATCATACACTCACTCGTTTTATTCTTATAAATTATAGCATCATTAATACCACTTTTATAACATTGAAAAAAGTATATAAAAAATAATACAACAATAATTAGAAGATATATTCTGAAAAATATTAACAAAATAATAAAAAAAAAAACGTAAATATACGAATATGACAACACGCTTTATTTTCAGAGTTGCCAACAGCAGCTCCGCTTAACATCCCATTTCACTTCATACATCAAACTTTAATAGTCTGAACTTTTTCAAACTTTAGCAATCTGGACTTTTTCAAACTTTAATAATCTGGACTTGTGGTGAAACATTTACATAAAGTGTTCTTATACAAATAATTCTCTACTTTGGTTATCTCGAAGCATTTATTTGTCAAGACACGAAAGATTCAAAGAATTTTAATACCTTGTTAGCATTAATATAAAAACATCAATTATGTAATACATCCGCCTGAGTGGCCGAGTAGGCAAGAGTCTTGACTAGCAATTCAATAAAAAAAAAACTATTACACCGAGAATCAGCCTCATTCATATTTTACTATTTTTATTTCACATAGCTGCTATATAATTTCGATTCAGCAATGGTCGTGAGTTCAAATCTCAAGTGCGGTAGAGTTTTTAATAATAATAATAATATTAATAAAAATAAAGCCGAAAGCCTTAGAATCTAAGGCTTAGATGCTAGTGCTTTACGACTTTAGTCTTACAAAATGGCTAAATTTATATAATAATAATAATAATATATTAATACAAATATATATATATATATATATATATTAATACAAATACATATAATATATATATGTATATATATATTAATATTGTGTATTACTAAGAATAGCAAGTGGCATAATGACATAAAAAGGTGGTACGAGGTGGTTCACTCTTGGTTACTTTGGTAAGCGGCAAATTAAATAAAAGATCAAAAGTCTGAAAGTTCAAATAAATATCTGTTGAAATTTTTGAAAAACTTGACCTTGCTAAGAAAAGTGACTAGATGGACCAGTCGCTTTCATAAAGTCAAATATTTTATTGCAATTAAGTTCTTCAGATACTTTCAAAATGGCCATAGGGTTAGATGCTTCGAAAACGAATGTTCAAATATTAGAAAGGTTTTCGTTCACAATCGCAGATCGGAACAATGGAATTCTTAAGATGTATAAGCCGTGATCTTGATTTTCCCGACTTTGACGGGATACAAATGGGTATTTCTTCTTAATACATTTTTGAAGGTCAAACTTTTCCATCGTGTCGTACGCGATTAAAGGTGCGGAAATCAACCAGGAAATCAACAACAGATGACCCAACTCGCTGGATTGAGCAAAAGCGAGTCATCTTTTAGAACCGTCCGCACAAAGAGGATGCCAAACATTCCATTCCATTAGTTCTCTGGAGACGTGTAATGATCTCTATTCTCTCTTGCCTGTTGCAAGTGAAATATCACAAGTGTCCGCGTTGGTTTAATCGCAGATTTTCGGGCGACGTTCAGGGAAGTGGTTACTTCTCTTTAGCAACATATGCACAGGAGTCAATTGAGGATTGGCATCACTTGATATAAGCTTTCCTAGCATCCTCGCGGGATATTCAATTTGAAAAACACTGATTTCTCAATTTGTTAATAATTTATTTTTTTATTGAAACTTCCTACTTGTAACAATTGTGAAAAAGAGTATTTTTTCAAAATACATAAACCATTAATGAAAACGTTAGTAAAGTGAAACCTTTGAGATTTTCGAGTTTATTATTCTTGTTTTGGGAAGCACAACATTCGACGGCGAAATCCAATAGTTTTGGGTAATATTCGTTCCAAAAATTAATTTTGTAGTTTTCCGTTACCGATTTCAAATTGAAATCCTCATTAATTACGAGATATGTTTGATTCGTCTGACTGAAAGCGTTCCATTTCAGGTAGATGTTGAAAGCTGTCGGATTGGAGGCTTTTGCAAAATTCGCCCACAACGTCATTACAATATCGGAGATCTTCTTGTCGGTTGAATTCCAACGGTTGATAAACATGTTGTTATTCATGTACGGAACTCCCCAGATGAAAATTTGATCGAAATATTTCGGCACGCTAATCCATGGCGGTAAGTTGTAAAATTCCGTTTTAGGTCGAATATTGAAGTAGTAAACGAAAACATCCTCGTCAGCGTTTAGGTAATTGGCTAAAAGAAAAAGCGGTGACAAATACATTCGGTCCGTGTGAAAGCTGACGAAATTGCTGAGCACCTGATTTGAGCTTAAGCTGTCTTCGTTCTTATACAACAAATTAATCGAATCGATGACAATGTGCAGATTCGAACACCACAGATCGCTCTGATTGAATTTTTGTATATCCTCTGAAGCGATCTTGGATGCGAAACCTTCGAAATCTGCCGGAGACATTTTGTTATCATCCGTATTTATATCGTCCAATACCTGAAGAACATCTTCCATATCTGTAATGCCAATCATAACGGGAACTTTATGATAATTTCCACTTTTAAATAAAGCCACCGGATAATCTTCTATGAAACCTTTCGATATATTACTAAAACCATGATCGATTATGGGACCCCATTCTACGTCGGGTATATTATCCATTAAGATTTTGGCATCGACACGCTTCAGACACTTGATTAACATTGAAGTGGGCTTATGATTGCAACCGAATATATCGGCTATTTGATCCAAAGCATTGATGTAAAAATCGAAGGTCTTAACCGTGTTTTCAGTTAAGGGATTACCGGACATAAGGATGGCTTTATGGAAAGCATTTCTCGACCAATCGCCTGCAGTTAAATGCAAGCCTGCGCTGACGGCTCCCGCCTCATGGCCGATAATAGTTATTTGTTTCGCATCGCCACCGAAGTGAGCAATATTCTTGCGAATCCAAAGCAAAGCGGCCGATTGATCCATTAAGCCAAAATTCCCAGGAGCTTCGTTGTCGCCGGTTGTGAAAAATCCCATAATACTTAAGCGATACGCTACAGTTACAACGATCACTTTCTGCTTGAAAACCATTTGAAATGGATCGATATCTGTGGCACTACCAGTAGAGTAATCGCCGCCGTGAAACCACACCATTACGGCATAGCCCAGTAAGCCTGGTGATCCTACATAAACATAACAATAATAGGCACAAAAATAAATTCTTATTACGTGAACTATGGGTATTGGAAGAAAGACTTCTTCTTCTTCTTCTTTTTCGTTTTCTTCTTCTACTACTACTACTACTACTACTAACCATCCGGTATGAATATATTCAAATATAAACACTCCTCGTCGAAGACAACGTCTCGTTGATTGTTATTCGAACTCATCAACAGCTCTTGTATATGAATGGTTTGCTTGTCCGTTTCTTTGCTTAATTTTTGCCAACATTTTGGACCGTAAGCGCTTGCATTGTGAACGATATTCCATTTGTTCATTTTGATCTCAGGCGGAGCGAAACGTGGAGCCTTTGCGTATTGTATACCGAGGTAGGCTTTTAAATTCTGCGTGCGAAACATCTTCAAATATGTACCGATTAAAACGCCTTGATTTGGCAAATGCACCGTCGGAGCCTCGAGACAGCAGCCGAGTCGTGAGTAGAAGCCGTAAATAAGCAAAGCTTTAATTGTATAATTAAAAAAGAAAATTTGAAAATTTAACGACGTCAATGCTGCCTTTAAAGCTGCTGCCAATGCTCTTGCTGTTAACATTTTAAGATGTGCTGAATAACTAACGGCATTTAGGCTAACGGCACTAAAGGACTGAACACATTGTATGCATGCGGGTGCAAGAACTTCATGATTTCGTTGTCATGGTAATGAAAAATGTCCAAAAAAAAAAAAAAAAAAAAAAAGAATTCGTTGCCTGGCACCCAACCCCCCAAAAAACATCATAAAAAGCTCTATATATATGTGTTTGCACCCGGGGTGTTGGTTGTACGTTCGTGTACATATACAAAAAAAAAGTATTTATGTCCTTGATACATATATTGTTATTATATGTAAACATGAAATGCACGCAATTTTGACTCTGAGGTACTATTATTATTATTGTTATTATTATTATTGTTGTGACTAACGATGGAATAATTTCTTAAAGAAATTTTTAAGAAATGTGCTAAGACACACACACATTAAAATATTATTGAAAATAAAAAAAACATTACTTAAATATTTGAGCACAATTTTCATGTAATGCACAATGCACGAACTATAATGTAAATATTAATATGTATGTGTATGAGTTTCATAGTATGAGTACTTACCTATATGTGTGTGTGTGTTTAATTATATATAATTGATAACCGTCATTAAACTTATTCTGATAGACAATCTAAAGCTGGCAATTAACACGCATCCTCTTCGTACCTATTTTGTGTTTACTCTCACTTTTCAAAAAAACAAAAAAAAGAAAGGAAAAAAAAAGCAAAGAAAAATCCCATTAACCGTGACTTGAGTTTGTTCAGTACATATTTAATAATATAAAGAAAGATAGGCAAATAGGATGGATAGACGGCCGGCCGAACGGACGGACGAACGGACGGACAGATGGATGGATGGATGCATGCATGCACGTACAAAACACTTGTTACTCACATAGCACAAGCAACAAACAACGCACACATAAACAAGCATAAAAGCATCGTTAAGTTCATTAATAGATCTATAGAAACCTATTAAGTGTATTGAAGCTGATGCCTTAAACTAAGCATTTAAAATTAGGAAAAAACAAAAACACGCACACACACATGCATACACCCGCACACATATATGTACGTTTAATATATGTAATAAATATAATTGTGTGCGTGTGTGTGCTTGTGTTTCATTTTTCTTAATATTAAATGCTTAGTTTGAGCCATCAACTCCAATGTGTTTAATGCATATAAATATATGTATGTATGTATGTATGTATGTATGTATGTATGTATGTATGTATGTATGTATGCATATGTATAAACATTATAAAAATATTGCCGTAAAATTATGCCGTTCTGCTTGACAGATCGCCATCTCACATCTGAAGCGTAGACTTCATATGTACGAAGCTCTTCAACTTAATTAGTTGGATTCGAGCGCTCTTCAGATCAAAAACGAAATAACTTTTTTTTCACATCATCTTTTCGCATTATCAAGATGAGTGCCTTAAAGTTTATATTAACACTAACATTTTTTAAATGTGGTAAAAGTTTTCACTAAAACCATTTAACCAAATCTTTGAATATTGGATTTTTTTCGACAAAAATAGTGTTTATGCAAAGATCTTTCTTAACTGGTTTTTTTTTTTTTTGTTTTTTTAGCATCCGATAAATTACTCAAAGTGAATGGAATTCAAAATTTCCGCGTCGCTCGATTCGATACTAGTGTATGTAAAAGCAAACAAAATTTGAACATTAAATTAAATTTAATATAATTTTTGTATTTGATGTACGATTATCTAGTCAACTGAACAATTTTTAAAATAATTTCTGCGATTACGTGCGAACAAGTACGAACGATATTGTGGAGCACGGCCCACCATTAAATATCCTACGACACCCTACGATTGCCCATATACCGACTTTTCAGCGCACCAAATTTCATCAAACTGTGAAAATGCTACTTATGGGTTGAACATTGGTTTACATGGGCAGACATCGCGCGGGCGGACGGACGGACGGACGGACGGACTGACATATTTCATCAAAATATCTCGAAAATTATGGTCTGTAGGCTGAACAAGACGAGCGGACGGATAGACCTCACCTTGTCGGTATAATGGAATATAATCACTGCAAGGTGTTGCATACGTAGTAGTGCAGGGTGCAAAAATCCTGTATCATTAAAAAATTTAGATAACTCAGCCAAACAGTTTCACAAACTCAATCAATGAGCACCATGAGCGGCGAAAACGGGAACAAAACAAAACGACAAGGATTTATTCGTTTGATTGAACCCATCTCAGGCTAATGTGTTTTGATATTGAGTCAATTTTTGTCGTCATCACTCGTCACTCCACATCACTCGTGGCAAGGGCATATTCAAGTTTTGTATGTAATGCAATCTCCGAAAGGAATGGGCTGGTGTGTCAAGCAATAAAATTGCTTGCTCTAAATTATTTATAAAATTCATTCATGACATAATTATTATTAGGCCGAACACTTACTTACACTGTGTTCGTCTAATGTATTGTCAAATACTACTTATGTCGCAATGGCCGAATGTCTGACGGCCGAAATGTGATACACAATTCAAAGAGTACAGAAGTGACTACGAGTGTTTAGGGCTGTCTAAGACTGTTTTGTAGAGTTTTATTTTGATTTCTATGTTGAGTTTTGTTATATTTCTTCCTTCACTATAAGTTACAAGTTTAAGAATAAAATGAAACAAAAATTTTTATCGCGTCATCAGATTATATTTTCGAATTTTTGGATTTCACACAACAAAATAAACACCATGAAAATGTACTAATGAATAAATTGTGGGACATTTTTTACATTAATACGGGCAGGCAGTATTCCATGTTCGATGAGTCTGGACATTTGGATTCACAAGTAAACGACTTGCGATGAACCTGCGAAAGGTTCCTGAGATAGACCAACTCTTTTTTATAGGAACGAATTTCGATCCATTTTCCGAATCTTTCCAGCATCGTTGCGCACCATAAGAATACATTAAGTAAGTGTGTCCTTACGGAAAGGACCTACGTTTTATCATATGATTACATTCAGAATAGTAGTTCGATAGAATAGCTCTCTCACACAGCAAAAATGTGTAATTTTTGGCACTTTATGATCAAAACGAATGTATTGGGCAAAGTGCTGTCAGGTATTTAATAGGCGGGCTTACCCAAACGATTAGGTTTTTTATAACCATCAGCGCAGGATGAGTACACTTCAGAAGCTTGTTAAGCTTCAACGTATGCTAATTTTGATTAGCATCAAATTCTGAATCGATTTGCGTATGGCCGTGTGCCCATCTCTCCGGTTGTCCCTCTGTCCGTCTGTCTAAAAAAATAAAGCTCTCGATTACAAATTTTGCAGAAACATTGGAAGTTCTTGCATGTTAGTTGGTAATGAAAATGGGGCAAATCGGTCGAAGGACGCGTCTATGGTACCCCGTAAACTAAGAACGCCTCTGTTTTCAAAAGGAATAAAAAATTGTTTTCTTGCTCATTAATCATAAACTACAGCGGATAAATGTACAAATATCGGAAAATGTTTTCTATGGGCGATGTTGTTGTACCTGTACAAAAAAGGGAAAAAAAGGAAAAATTGACCAAACCTAGCCAATATTATAGTGTATCAGAATGTAATTTTTCTCCAAAACCTTTATAACGCGCAGAAACAAGCTTCAAAAATACCTTCTTGTCCACTTTTAAATTTTGACTCAAGCATTATCTGCTCGACTGCCCAGCTCTCCATCTGCCCACCTATGTAGTATCTGTGGTAAACATGCTCCCGTTGGCGAAGCTATCGCCTACAAATTTGCAAAAGAATTTGCAAGTGACCTAAACTTTTCAAAGAGCACGCCTACAACAAGAAATGTAAGCAGCTTTGCTTTCCGTGTTTTTTGCTTGTGACTAATAAAGCACAACACATACACAATATTAATTTCCACTTTTAGTCCGAAAATAGCCCAATTTATTGCAATCACTCAATATTATGAAGCATGAAATTTTACTCTTTGTTAGGATAACGATGGTGAGGGGTATTAGAGATTCGGTCACAGCCGAATATAATTTTCTTATTTGTGTTGGTTACGATGGACCCAGCTTTAATTATACCGATCGATTGAGATTCATTATTTGAATTGATCTAAACCTGTCTGTCCGTCTGTGCTTGTGATGTCTGTCCATAAATTTACGTTCAAGCTACAAGTCACAATTTTTGAGATATTTTGGTGAAATTTGGTAAAGTGATGTGTTTTCACCCAAGGAAGAACGCTGTTGAAAACGGTTCGGATCGGTCCTCTTTTTCGACCACTCCCCATATAACACCCTATTCCGAAAAATCGTTATATGGAAAAAAATTGTAATTTTCAAAATTTCTCGGCAAAAGTGGCTAAGCAGTATGAAAATTTTGGACCGGCTGGGGCAATTTTCGAACGCCTTCTCATATAGCGAAAACTGAAGTTCAAACGACGGAACGATATAGATTTGAATGCTTAACGTTGAAAATTATATCATAATAGTAATTAAACATAAAAAAATTAACTGTGACAAATTTGGACCATCTCGGGCTATTTTTGGACGATTTTGCAAAGATTTTCACGAAAATTGAACCTTTGTAGACCAGAAAAGTCTAAGTTTTAACAAGTGGTGATGGAAATTGACCCATAATATTACAGTGATTTCATACAAAAATGAACTCTAAAAAATTTGGACCATCTACGCCTATTTTTGGATCTTGCCCTATGTAAGATTTCAACTTATAGTAGTTGCGTTTAGGTTGCGTTTTGGGCCCGCTTCGCCAGAACTACGCACATGAAAAATATGCCTTTACGTATAAACAAGACCTAATTTTTGTGTTCTATAATAAAAATAAGGATTGTGTTAGCCAATGTGGTGTAGGGTATTTAAATGTCGGCCTTGCCCATCTATATGTTCCTACTTGACTATTTTTTTTTTAAAGAGCACTTACATTGGATTGGGTGTATGCTTTGGTAGAAAATTGCAACACAAGAATCGGGCGATTTCTTAATGTCTCGGAAAGAACAGTCGCGGTCCGTCGTCTTTAAAACTTTTCTAGCCGTCCTACTTCATGCATCCCTAAGGAAATAATACTTGTAGACTAGATATAGATAGGGCCGACCGGGTCCTGGTCGAATATAATTTTTTAACTTCTTAAGATTAGGAAAACACCGAATCATTATAGGTTGGGGCCAATATGCCAAATGCATTGGTAGATTGTCGAGGTGTATGTAGTGATGTAAGGAGAAGATTGCAAGCCTTAACTAAAATAAGACTACTTTAGAGATAGACGCGTACATCTTCGATATTAGTGACCAATAAATAGAGGGCTATACCGGTTTACGATCGACTTTTTGCCACCTGTCATCTTATTATAGGCGCGCTTGTGGCTACACAACGTGTAATTTGAACCTTGTTCTATCAACCTTTGCACCCTAACTTAGTTCCTTGTAACAAATCTCGTAAATTTACATATATTGCTATGAAAATCTCACATTTGATGATTTGGGTTTGCATGGAAACCAGGCGAAACTAGTAGTTGCATGAGCGAGTCCAAGAAATCACATTCCAGAAAATGGTAAAATTTGTGACGCTCCACCTGCCTCATGCAGCTAGCTTTGCGATTAACAGCAATTTGTAGAACATTGCGTGGACGTTTACTGATACCTTGACTGTAGAAGAAGGGATATAAGACAATCCAGGCAAGAGAGTTGAATCGCAATTCACTGCCGAACGGACAAGACCCTAATGAGCATCAAAATATTGTAAATATAAGTTCGTCTAAATAACTTGTAAATAGATGTCCTAGTAATCGTAAATACAAAACCTACGTTAATCTAAAAAATCTTGATTCAGTGACACGAACTTAATCTTAAAAGGATTTGAATTAAAACGTAAAGTCATGAAAATCATTTTACATTGCAATGTGTGGCAAGCGAATAGGAAAATGTAGTACGCACTTACCTTTCGACAAGACGTATTGAAATTCCAAAATAAGCCGTTGGTTGGAGCTGACACATAACATTTTTGTACTCAATTCTCAGATGGCGGGAATAAATTCAAACGTGTACTAAATTTAAATGCATTTGAAACTTAACCATCAGTTCAGATTGTCTGTGCTATGCTACGGTCTTTTATATCAGTTTGAACGGCCATAAGTCTGCCACCAATGCATCCCAGACGGACGGAATGGTAAACGAATTTACACTAAACATTGCAGATGGGGTGGAAATATTAGCTTCCTTAACAAAACTTTGGTACAATGACCGGCCGTCAGCAGACAACAGACGGATGGACTGATGAACTTAGCTAGATGCCGCTAGATATCCATAGTATTATAAAACGTATGTTAGGGTGATGGGTGTAGAAGCTCCCGCCCCCCTCTTGTCTCTTATTTTTTCTCTCTTACATCAATATATCCTATCTTTGCAGCGCTTTCACTTAGGCAGACGTGAGGATGGAATGGCAGCAGCTCAGCCGCATTTGCTTCTTTGGAAACCAATTATGAGTGTAACGCCACCCGTTTACGCCAATATCAAGCCTTCGTATAATCGTTATATACCTGTAGCACCTGTACAAAGTTATATGCTAAGCCTAACACCGCCGAAAGTTAACAGCTATCCTTACAAAATCAAAGAATACAATGATATGCGGTAGAAGAAAAAAAAAAATTCAAAATTAAAATCTAATCAAAAAAATAAAAGTAAAAGCTGACTAACCTTCTATTTACAGAAAGTCAACAAATTTACGTCAACTAGCGTTGATTAATGCGATTTTACCGAAATCCTATATACCTCCGCACGCAAACGTCATACGTAACCACCGTCATAACAAATTGCTTTACCCTCAATACTACAATGCATACGGCCGCCAAATGGTGGATGATGTAAATACGGTGCACTTGATACCGCGACAGCAATACCATCAATACGTACCGACGAACATTGCTCCTCTGGCAATCGGTAAACCAACGGAAATATTCAATTTGAATATTCACGGCCTTGAAACTAATACTTACAGCAGTAGCAATACAACCGTTGATATACTTTGCGGTCGCAAAATGAAAGACCAAAGTGACGGTGTTTCAAACAATAATGTGCTGTACTATTATTGTCAACCGAACGTTAGTGGAATAAATTATACACAAATTTTGTCGAAAGTAGATTCGGGACCGAAATTTTCATATAACGAGATATTAAAGATCCCAGCAAGTACCGCCACGACGACGACCACTGTTAGTACAATGCCAAAAGCATTTCTTAAAGATCAGCACGAATATACAACCGGCAAACCCCCATTACATACCGCTATTCCCGCAAGAGAGGAATTAAGCTTTAAGAAAACATACAGACCGCCCACAACGACTTTTACACCCTTTAACAGTAAGGAGACTAATGGAAGGACTGACGATTTGTTTTACGCGAGTAAACCGAGCGATGAAATCGCTTTTCTACCTATCATGTCACCATACGGAAATAAACAATACCAGGGAGGAAACTATTTTTTCACCACTCCCCCAACGGTTTTCCATTCAAACGAACTACGCCATACTTCCGGACCGGCGTACGAGATCATGAACAATAATGGGGTTAATTACTTAACTACCGTGCGTTCTGCTTACGGTAACAAAGAGCACAGTTTCTTCACGATCGAAGACGCAGTCACTAGTTCCCCGGCGAATCAAGTGTTCAATGATCCTTATTTGGCGTATAAGCATGCACGGAAACAACATGAACGATTGCACTCAACACTCGCTCCCCCGCCTCAACCGACTACAACAGCACTTTTGCTGTCGTATCCTCCACATAAAAGCGATGAGATGAAAAGCTTTTTCGACGATGATTATGAAATAGATCACGAATACGAACTGTTTGATCATCCCACACGAACGGAATATTCAAATTTTGCTTATCACGAGCCGTTAGGAAACAGTTACAATTACATGGACCAACGACAACCACCGAAGCATTATAAATCAGTAGAGACGTCTACTATCGATCGTTTAAATAGCGTAACCACATATAGACCGACTTATGACTCAATAACTGAAAGAATGCTTACGACACCAAAGCCTTCAACAAGCTTTCCCTCCAAGGCAAATACTACAACTGAAGTATATGCATCGTGGGAAACAACTACCGCTGCTACAACGACCGCAAAAGCGGTTTTAAATACCACTCGAAACAAATTTAAAAAAATGATACTAAAATCACCGGCCAGTCTAAGGCCTTTTAAATATCATAAACAACGAGAATCGTCTACAACTACTTCCACCACTGCTCCTACGAGGACTACTGTCGATACCAGTAAATATACACGACAACCGTACAAATACATTAAGAAATTGAAGAAGGTAAAGCATTTGTTTTCCACCTCATCAACAACAACTATCGATCCTACCACCACGACCGCCGCCGCTACCGCTGGCTTAACAACCACGGAGAAAGTCGAAACGAATAGAACGGAATCGCAGCCAGACTCCAGAGATTTAATACTCACCAATGCACCGTCATCGTCGGAAAAGCCCCGAATTTCTCAAAGAATTCAGAGAGGATCCACGAAAGCTAACATAAGCATAGTGGCAACCAACTCTGTCCAAGATGCTAAAACTGCTCATAAGAGAGGTTCGAAACGAACAAATGAGCGCCACTCAAGTAGTCATAAGAAAGAGAAACGAGTAGATGTTCAAAATTCCAGGCAAGGTCATAAAAGCCGACGTAGATCTTCTACAACCACAAGCTCGGTTACACTATCCGAGCCACATACTACGCCAATTTTGCCGATTACTACTCCTAAAAGCATTGCAACAGCTACAACAACAACAACATCTACAACTATGCGGTCTATTATGAAAATAGCCAAATCGAGAAACAAAGTACGCGGCGACAAAACAAGTTCGCCTACTACCGTCCGTACTGAAACAGATATTTTGGAATTAATGCTCAGTTCTACGGAATCTCCAGTGCCGCCTTTACCAATTGAAATATACTTTAGGCAAAGTCAAAAAGCCTATATGCATTAAGGCACTAAGGAGAAGGGTATATATATGTAGCAATACGAAATAATAATGAGTGGGAATAAAGGAACCAGTGCGTTTAATTTATTATGTAAAAATATACCATGCAATTTGACATATCCAAAAGAAGACTTCTTATTAGCAGCCGTTTTAATTGCAGCAATTAATTATAATTAACTTTCAGGTTCAGATATTGGTGTATCTTCAGGTATTGTCGTATGTATCCGCAGACCGTGCATTTCTTTGATTTTGTCTTTGAGAGTATTTGTGACTAGTTTGTGTTGTCTTAGAGTAGTGAGTCCTTTAAATTCGAAATCTTCAACAAATACGTCAAACATGGCACCGCATCCTCCGGAGACATCATTTACTTTAATGCTTGCCTAAAACAATACATTTCCAATTTTGTAAATATTAATAGTTATAGCACACACATTCGCGTTTAAAGAATAAACATATATATATATGACCTGTGGAAAGCGAGCCATAAGTAACAACCGAATTTGTTGTTCTGCATTTTTTGATGCTTTCGAACAAAATTGTCTGACCTAGAAATTCGCCAAAGATTACGATCGCCTCCATTGCTTTTGCCCGTTCAAACTTACCAATTGCGATAAAGAAATCATTGGAGCATAGTTTTTACGTAAATTTAAAAAGAATCTAAAAGTCAATTTAAATTTTCTTTGCCAAACATCAAAACATTTCATATGTTTTTTTAAAGCAAAGGGTATCTCAGATAACATTTTTTTCGCTCTTCGAACGGGTTCTTTAATTTAATCTAAATATTGTCCGAAACATAAATAAATGATAACGATGAAAAAGTGAATAACCTTGGGACAATTTTTATTTAACATTTCTACTTTAGCGGCAACATTCGCGTAATAATTTACAATAACTGCAATCTTAATTCGTTTATACACCTTCCACTCACTGTCTATATCCACACCTTCCACTCACTGTTCTTATCCACACCTTCCACTGACTGTCTGTGTCCACACCTTCCACTCACTGTATATTTACACGCCCTTCTTCCCTTAAATTATAAGCTGCCATAGACTAGCATAGTCAAACTTTCACACCAATCGCTCTAAATAGAATTTGAATAACATAGACAATAAGATTTCTGTTAATCCAGTGAGCGAAAAAATTTCAAATAACTTCTATTCTAATCTTGAAAATTAAATTAAATATTGAAAATTAAATGGCTCCAGAAGCAATATTAAGGGAAGCATTTCTTCCTGCTTTGAAGAATAATGGAAAATCAACAACCGTTACAATAAAAATAAAATAAATTAATTTTTATGCTTATTTCTTACTTCTACGACGTAGTAGTTTATTTTCTTTTTGACTGCTTCGCGCGTCTATTAGCTCCCAAAGTAGAAGCAACAAAATCCAGCAGATTTTACTTTCGATAAAAAACGCAACAAAAACATACCTTAGCTTTCACAATATTCGGTTGCAAAAAACATATATGTAATTGAAGATGTAGTGCATCATAACCATCAGAAGAAATATTTGTGCCATTATCGTTCTAAATTGGTTTACATACTGCTCGTTTACCTGTAAGCGAATATGTGTTGGTACGAAGTCCAATCCCATCCCATAGTTAGTTTGAGAATTTGAATAGAAATATTTCTATGACTCCTTCTCTTAACAATTTTTAAGATTTTAATTCCTATGGCTGAATTGACATCTTGCACAGATGAAATTTTACAAACTATGCCACTTAGGAAAGGAGCAAATCCTAAAATACTAAGAAGTGACGTTAAGTATGAACATAAAGAGGAGTCAGTTGTTAATATGATTTTCGCTACAGAATTTTCGCATAGAAACTATAATTTCACTAATGAATGAATGCTCTACAAGTAATATTAGTTCCACAAAAGTTGTATTAGCTTTATGGCCTGTTTGAAAGGACTTTTTGACAATTTCATAATATTGTATTTGTTAAGCCAGTAGGCAGTGTTATTGTTTTTTTAAATTTCTCGTTTTTTTTATAGATTTTTGAATATGTCTTAAAAATAAAGCTATTTAATAGTGTACTGGTCAGTAATATTTGCAATATTTTTATTTGTTGCTTTCCCGAGTATTTGGGTGTTCTCAATATTTATGACAATCGATTTCTGATTTATTTTATTTCTAATACGATATTTAAGCGAGTACAAGCGAATTCCTTTTCCTTCTAAAAGAGCTACTTATATCCTTCAATATCCTTCTTTTATTGCCCTGTTTATAAATAAATACTAAACAATCATTATATTGCGTAATGCACACCCTGTTATTCTTTCTCTTCAACTATGTTCTTTTGCAACTGAGTTATTGAGTAAATTTTCTTCACTTAGGCAGCGATTGCAAGAGAAATAGTTTTTTCTATTTTCTAGTAATTTTTTTAAAGTATTTTGTGCATAACCATTTCCATTTAATATCCAAATAAGATTTTATTTAGGTAAAAAATAATAATTAGTATTATTATACTAATAAACTATTAATCGTAAATATGATCTAGCGATGGTGCTTATAAATGTATTCGTGTTCTCTATAATTTTTTATTTGTTTCTTACATATTTTTCGCGTTCTCTTTAAATAAACGCTTTTTGAAAAGAACGAAATTTGTTTTTAAATTAAGGGAAAAGCTGCTTAAATTGCAATTTACTAAAATTTACGAACACTTTAATCAATCTGCTGTTTTGATTTAAGACAAACTACTTGTTATTGTTGTATGTGTGTGCCTGTGTGTATATACCTGGGTAAATAAAATAAATGGTGGAAAATGCAAAGAAAAAAATTTAAAAAAAAGAGGCAACATTCATCATCAACACATACATATATTTAAATATTGGATTAAAAAAAAAAAAATTAATATGTTCTAAATTTTCTTTTATTCAGCTCCACGAATTAATTAATTCAATCATATATCGTCTGATAAAAAGTGCACATCTTACTAACAAATTGATAGATAATAGATTTGTTGTCCGTCTCTTCTTTTGCATCCAGGAAAGCAATGCTCTAACTCTTATTAATTATGAATCGCAGAGGAATTAACGCAAACACAAATTTAAGTTCACAATCTGTCATGGATGATGCCAGTTGGAAGAATGTTAATGTACCCGAGAATGCTTCCATGATGGGTGGTGGCAATAACAATCCAGCTCTTAATCCAGACACCTCAAATCAGGGTGGATTTTCACAAGGCAATTTGCCATACGGTGGATCAAATACGCCATATTCGCAAGGTGGCCAAAATTCACCGGCCGGCAATCAACCTCTTGTGTTTCCCAATGCAAATCCAACGGGCTCAAACACACCGCAATATACTTCGTCGCCAGCACCATCGGGCTCATCGACGCCGGGACCAGTAGCGCAGCAAAATATGTCAGGACCTTATCCGCAGCCCGCCAATTCGGGAAGTTTCAATGGACCGGTGGGAGGACCGTTTGGTTCACCGTCGTCTGGCATGGGACAATTTAGCCGCCCGGGTAGTTCGGGTACGCCATTCAATAGTGGGCAAGGTGGCCATTTTCCTGGTCAAGTTTTCAATGTTGGCGGTCAATTCAATTCTTTACCTCCAGCCTCACCATTCGGTCATGGCGGAGGCCATCCTATGATGGGCGGACCACATCAAATGGATCGGATTGATCCGGGCTTTAGACGTCATAATTCGTATTATAGCCATACGGAACATCGTGTTTTCGAAATGAACAAACGCCTGCAGCAGCGAACTGATGAAAGCGATAACTGTTGGTGGGATACTTTTGCGACGGAATTCTTTGAGGATGATGCTAAACTAACAGTCGTCTTTTATTTGGAAGACGGACTTAAACGCTATACTATCGGGCGCACTTTGATCCCGCGATTTTTCCGTAGTATTTATGAAGGTGGAGTTTCAGATTTATATTTTCAACTGCGAAATGCCAAGGAATCGTTTCACAACACTTTAATTACTTTAGACTGTGATCAGTGTACGGTGATTACACAGCATAATCAGCTCGGTAAGTTTTTTACGGAAGTTTGCGCAGAGGCTCGTCTTATTTTAGAATTTTTATACGACGATTATATGCGTATCAAATCCTGGCACATGACAATCAAAGGTCATCGCGAACTTATACCCCGAAGCGTAATAGGAACACCTAATATGACGCTAGAGCAGATAACTAAAAATATAACACGTGCGGGTATAACGAATTCCACTTTGAATTATTTGCGCCTATGCGTAATTCTGGAGCCAATGCAAGAGCTTATGTCCAGACATAAAGCGTATTCATTAACGCCTCGTGATTGCCTGAAGACGACCCTTTTTCAGAAGTGGCAAAGAATGATCGCTCCGCCAGGAAAAAAGGACGCGCAGAGGCCGGCGAACAAAAGGCGCAAAAGAAAAGGGTCAAACTCGGGCGGGGGCGCAAACGCAAACACACCACCAGTGAGTAATCAGAAGCGTTCCCCGTCCGGTCCAAATTTCTCACTGTCTAATCAAGATGTAATGGTAGTTGGTGAACCGACTCTTATGGGCGGCGAATTCGGCGAAGAAGATGAACGACTTATAACCCGTTTAGAAAACACTCAATACGATGGAACCAATGCTATGGATCATGAAAACCATACTGGATTCGGTCACTCCGATTCGCCAATATCCGGTTCCAATCCTTGGAATATAGATAGAACGGGCGCTATACCCTCTAGTCCCGGTAGTGGCGGGCCAGTACAGAATAATGCGAATCTAGCCGATATAGATAAGAAGAGTCCCATCGTATCGCAGTAAATTTGTATATGTAGTGCGTACGAATTTAGAAGATAAAAAAGATAGACATTGAACACATTACACATACTTATATATGAGTATTTAAATTAAGATATAAATTTACGGAGGATATGCGAAATAGGAGTAAACGCCAATAATTGCAACAAGCAACAACGTATTGTATTAAAGTAAACAAAAAAAAGTTAATCATGAATAAACATTTAATATAGTTTTAAATAAACCGACAATCGAGTTTTTATCTGTCATTTTCTATGATGTATTTCCACAAACAAGACTACAAATTAAATGGATTGTGCCCAATTTATGTTCAAAGACACAGTTTTATTATAAAAAAAGGTCTGCATTTACTTTTTATCAACATTTTTCATTCATTTATCAACTAAACGACGAATTGTAAACTGAAAATTACAGTTCGATCATTGGGAAATATCCGCGCAAAAATCATTTACAACTTCAACTTGGTGCGTCTCCAGTGACGTCTCTTTGCATTATACCTGGAAATGCATGAAAAATTCAAGAATTACTTTCACTCTCTATGTTATCATTTATAGAAGAACCGACCTGATAGTATTACCCGTACGCAAACGAATCCATTGCGGAACAGATCGATTTTGTTTCAATTTTTTAGCAAGCTTTTGCTTAATTCTGAATGTTTTGTGTGCGGCCTGCAATAATTAAGCAATTATTAATAATTATTCACCACATTTTTTCCTATTTTATTAAGATTCTTTAGATATTTGTTGATTAAAAAAAAAAAAAAAAGAAAGACGCAGCTACACACCATCTTCTCTGTTAGCTTGTTTTGACAAAAAGAATGCTGATATTGCCAACCTTTGAAACTTCTTTTGCAAGTTGTCACTTTGACAGTTTTCTCTAAAAAAGTTTTTGTACTTTAGCTACTCTGGCATAAATGAATTGCGTTCCTTACCACAGTATTTCTTGTTGTTTGGCAAGTTGAGCTAATTAATGTCTTTTAATGTTTATTGATTTTTATTAAATTTTGGAAAAAAATGAATACTGCTAAAATTGAAGAAGGTCGTGAATTAGTGCGTCAAGCTGAAAAATGGTAAATGATATTTGAGAATATTATGGATTCATAGATTATAATAATTTTAGCATCGCATCTTCCTCAGTTTACTTCATTGCAATAAAAATTTTTCAACATTCTGAACATGTTTACACATTATAATGCGAAAAGTGGTTCTCGTATGGAAAATATACTCGATACATAAATTTGTTTTTTTTATTTTACTTGAAGCTTAAAGACGAGTCTTCTTAAATGGCGTCCAGAGTATGATTTAGCTGCTGATTATTACACAAAAGCAGGTAAAAAACTACTTTGTTATAGGAAAGAATTTTTAAATGTTTTAATTCAATGTCTTCTTCTATTTCTATAGCTACTGCTTTCCGAATAGGTAAATCGTATGACCAGAGTAGAGATTGTCTCTTGAAAGCAGTGGATTGTTATAAGCATAATACTGCTTGGTTCCATGCTGCAAGATGTTACGAACAGGTATCGATCTCTCAATCACTTTGTATCCATATACATATAAATTATGTTTTCTTAAAAATACAGATAGTCCTAATTTGTAAAGAAACCAATAATCTCTTGCAAGTTGAAGAATATGCTAATAAGGCCGCTAATCTATATCAACAGCATGGATCACCTGAATCAGCTGCAGCTGCTTTAGATAAAGCTGCCAAAGTTGTCGAACAAAAACATCCAGACATGGCTTTACGCTTTTATCAACACGCTTTAGAGGTCTCCATGGTAAGGAGCTGAATTTGTTGATTTGTGTCAAAATCCATATATATATATATATAAGTATATACAAATATGTACCCCTTTCCTTTGTTTTGTTTTTGTAATGCAAGATTGAGGACTCGTCGCGCTCGGCAATTGAATACTGTTCCAAAGTTTCTCGCATTTTGGTTAAATTGAGAATGTGAATTCTTTTCAAATTATTTTTTTTTTTCAATTATATATTAGTTTTTATTTACACATTTTAGGTATGATCAAGCCGCGGATGCTTTGAGAAGGGAAATCGGATTGAATCAGCAATGTGAGTCTTATGGACAAATTGGTAGATTAGCAGTTGTTTTGGTTATGGTGCAGTTGGCCCGTGGTGATCAGGTGGCAGCAGAAAAAGCTTTCAAAGAATGGGGAAACTGTTGTGATGCACAAGAAGTACAAACATTAGAAATGCTTTTGCAAGCCTACGATGATGAAGATCCGGACACGGCGTTACGGGCTTTATCTTCACCTTTCATTAAACACATGGATGTCGAGTATGCTTTATTGGCGCGTGAAGTTCCCCTTCCGCAAGGCATGCCAGCTTCAAAAGCAGACGTCATTAAGAATGCGACAGCGTCATACACGTCCCCAAATGCAGATGTAAGGATCTCCTGATATTTTTCATCTAAGTTTATAGGCTTACACTTTATAACATTTTTAGCTATCTCAAAGCGAAGACGGCGCCGGTGATGCTGCTGATGAGGAGGAAGAGGAAGGTGGTCTTTGTTAAGTTAATTGTATTTTTTTTAAACGTAGTTAAATGAATTGTTTAAATTTGTCAGTTAAAAGCTATTAAACCTCAATGCCCTACTTCGCAGAAACATAAAAAAGAAAGAAAATAGCTTCAATATAGTCTAAATTTCATTCCAGAATAAAGTAAAGTAACTTATTAACATACATTGTTGTTTAGTTGAAAATTAGAGAAATAACAAGCCATAACTGTGCACTTGTCGCTTGTGTCATCGTTCCCATAGTAAACAACGTTCATCACGTTCTCGATGCATTCTACTATTTAAATAACGGTTTTTAGTTTTTTTGTGTAGATTTCTTTTTCTTTCTTAGTTTTCTGGTGTAGGCTTCATATTCTCTGCACAGGGTAAGATTTAAATATAATTTGTTTAAGATTTTTCTCGTTAAGTGGTGGGTGTTAGAACATTTCGCTCATCATTTGAGTGCAATGCAATCCGCGTTTGTCGATAGCTTGCGCGCACCCAAAGTACCAAAAGTCTTTTGGTCGGATATTGGAGGTTTATCGAAGTTAAAAGGTGAAATTCAAAATAGCATTGGATTGCCGCTTGAACATTTACACCTAATAAGCAAAAATTTGCGCCCTTCTGGTGTGTTAATGTATGGTCCATCCGGCACAGGGAAAACGTTAGTAGCCAAGGCTGTTGCTACCGAATGTAATATCACTTTTCTAGTAGTTCAAGGACCTGAACTGCTCAATATGTATGTTGGTCAAAGTGAGTATAATGTTAGCGATGTCTCCTCGCGCGCTCGTTCCGTAGCTCCTTGTGTCTTATTTTTGGACGAATTGGACTCATTGGCTCCAAATCGTGGTGTGGCAGGTGATTCAGACAGCGTTATGATAGAGTAGTAGAACATTCAGTTATGCAAATTATCACGAGAAGACAGTGAGGGTGCGGAAATCTTGTGGAAATTTGATATATTTCCGACGCACTGACGCATTGCTTCACTTAAAACTAAAGGCAATTGATTTACGATTTACGATGGCATAATAAGGAAATGGCAAATCATCTAAATACGATTTTATACTGGTTTTTTTATCAGGAAGCATCTCCATGGTTTTTATATCCAATATGGAGTTTTTATTTGCCGGACTATCAATTATAATGTAAACCAGGAATACACGTTGTAAAATCAATAATAGAATAGAATAGTCAGTCAAATTGTATACGTAATTTGCTTTTGTTTTTCCTTCGCTAAATATGTTGCGACCATCGCTTAATACTAGCAAAAGATTCTCAAAGCTATCATTATCTGAACTCGTGCAACATTCCTGTGATGAATGTTTCAAAATTGTAGATAACACTCAAGATGTTCGTGTTTTGGAAGCGTATAAGACATGGCAAAGCTGTCAGTTTTCTTCTACGAATATGCTACGGAAAGTGGAACGTGATTGGAAAATGGCTTAATTGGGTCGTCAAGAAGACAGTGAGAGTGCGGAAATTTGATTTTGAAACTTCCAAACTTAAAATGAAAACATACGCTCTACGGTTCAAAACGAAAACATTTGGCGAAGATAACTTAGAAATCCTAATACATCCTTGTGAGTAATTGCGGTCACGAATATCTAAAACTGTATCCGTTTTGAGATTGTGCCAAATTATCGGGAGGTAAAGGGGGCGTTCCTTGGCAGTATACACAGCTTTCCAGACAAAGCCTAAATTCCAAAGACTATCCCTTCGATTTACAAGTAGAACATTTATAATATCATTAAATTTGAAAATGATGTAAGTTGAGTGCAAAACTCTACATTTGCGCGTTGGTTTCTTCAATTGTTTTTCATTTAGTATGTGTAAAAAGATTGGTTTGATTGGTACAGTTGCAAAGCATGTCCACTATCAATCTGAATATCTGTATATGTATCTACGCAATAAACGACAAGGGATTTACGAAAATTTGTGGATCTCTTGTCTCATACTTACTCAGCATATCAACAGAACCCATCTTGCGAAAATTGTACCCTATAACTTTAAAGCTTTGATTTCTCGCTAAAAACCGTTAGCTCGTTTTTTTCTTTACATGGTTTATAAAAAAAAGTACCATGTGTGGAGAATGAAGAGAACACAGAGTTGCTTTCAATAAATGGCAACGCTTTGGATGAACATGAACAAAAAGAATACGAAACTAATCACCTGTTCATAGTTTGAATGGTTTTGAAAATGAAAGGAAGATTGCTGTTAAACGTAGGCTCTACAGTGTGGTTCTTTTTACAAATTAACATTGTTTACGAAAATACATACAGATACGAAGCAGAGCTTTGAAAACTTGTGATCAAAGAACGAAAGCTTTAGATTTATAATAATTTTAATAGTTATTCGTTTACGTTAAATAAGTCAATAATTTTGATTGTTTGGCTAATGGAAGAGTTCTACACATTAAATGACTTCATTGGAAAAACCAAATAGAGAACACATACACACACACACGCGATGGTTTTTTCTGGTCGTGATATTCATCCCATACACAAACCGGATACATGTGTGGATCAATTTGTTTAGAAAAATTTACTTTTAACAACGATGATCGTATATGCAGATCGTAAATGTGTTGCTCAGGTGGCGTTTTTTGCATGGCAGCAATCCAAAACACATTCCACATACAGTGAATTGTTTCTTGGACAGTTGTATTAAAGGGGTCAACTCAATTCCACAGAATTTATGGAATGATGTAGCGCCACATGTTACTAGAATAAAACTCAAAAATTTGTGCGACTGGTGGACGGGAGTTGCATGCCCCTGGCGTGTGGAGTACAATCAGGAGGAGTGAAGCTGTTATTAAAAATAAATAATATCCAACTAAATACTAAGTTTTAAGTTAATCAACTTTTAATTTTGTGCTAAATTGCTTATTCGAGGTTTCCACGAAGATTGCTGATAGATTCTTAATAAAAATTTTTTTTCGTTTTGTTTTATTTACACATGAAATTCAGTTAACTTAAATTAGACTAATTGTAGTTAAGATAGATTCCTGTGGAATATATCATTATTATTATAATTAATTTAATCAGAGAAATGAAATCCAAGACTAAAGTCTTAAAGGGATTGTATTTTCATCATAATTCATGCATGTTGTCGCTTCTGGATTGAATTTTGATCATAATTAATGCAAGTTGCCGCTTCTGTCTGTGAGCAGCCCAATTCAAAAGAAGTTCGAAATCTTTCTATGAAAATAAACAAAAGCTAGATATCTTCTTATGAAAATAAACAAAAGCTCAGAAAAATTCTCCCCGCAGCATTTTTAAATTTAAATGGCAATAAATCTTATGCTAGATGTTATCAATAGCGATTAAAGAGTATTTAACGACTAATAAAGAAAAAAAGAGAATAAAAAGAACGAAATTCGTTTATAAATAAACACAGAAAAAGAAGAAAAACAAAAGCATGTACACATATGGCACAGAGGCGCACCCATAGCTGAACCCCCAAGCCATTGCAAACATGGAAAAGCTTGGCAATTAATGATAGTGAAAAAAAGTGTAGTTCAATTTTCAAATCCTATGAAGATATCTTATCTTATCATTAGAAGCTAATCTAGATACGAAATGGGCAAAGTGCGTTTATTTAGGAGAGTTGTTTTGATAGTTTTTAATGAATCCGATATTGAGATTAAACTGTAGATATCATTAAGATTTTCGCAAAAGACTCTACAAGGATTGCAAAGCTCGTAATTATATCTACATTCTTTAAGAAAGTAAAGTTCCTAACGAAACGGTTCAGACCGTTGAAGTTTATCTCTCCAAATAATGCCGGCGAATAGATAGTACCGTTTATTTATTTAATTGCAATTGTAACTTTCGATTGATTTGAAATTTGAGTTTGAACAACAAGTGATCGAGTATTAGCTTTTAATCATTGTTTTACATATCGCTCCTACCCTGCCTTTAATTCGTTCTTGGGGTTTTTGAAGTATTTCTCTGGAAGTCAACTTAAATATTTTTGGCAATCTGTTAATAGTCGTTACAAGAGAGGCAGTTATCACCTCGAGACAATAGAAGATATGTGGCATAAAAAGAGAACGAGCTATGTACGAATATATATATATATATATATATATATTTGGATTTATATTTATATATATATGCATATATATACATATATATATATATATATTTGGATTTATATTTATATATATATGTATATTTGGATTTATATTTATATATATATGTATATATATATATATATATAGATATTTGCATTTATATATAGATATATTCGTACCGTAGATCATTCTCAGCGTACCATAAATTTTAGAATATATTCGGTCAGTCCACCTAGCAAGCAAAAGGTCCTTCTCAATAGTGATTCCCAAACATCTATGATAGGAAACACATTCAATGTCTTCATTATCGACGACGATCTAGGATCTACAGTCGAATTGAATATAATCGCTTTGGTTTTAAAGGGATCTATAATAAGCTCAGAAGTGTATTGGAGCACACGTTGTAGACAGCCGTTGACAAGGGCCTCATACGACATACTATCATCATAACACTGCAGAAAAGCATTTTTCACATGTAAAAACATCTCTCGTGTATCAGAAATTTTACGAAACGACAAAGATATTTTTATTTTATTTTTTTTTTTTTTTAAGTTTTAAAACAATGAATGTGTTCATATCCTGAAAATTATAGTTCAATATTTATGCTTTCATACAGAATTTGTTAGAATTGCGACACAGGTTAAAGTGAAGCAATTTACGAAACTGAAGAATTCGAATACTAATTATTTATCTAAACAGAATGATTACTTACGAAATGACTGCGCATTTACTGTAAATGTTTCCTAAACTTGATTAAAATTAATATATATTTTCATAGAATACCTTTTCGGTTAATTATAAAAACTATCGGAAATAAAAGAAAGATTTATTAATCGCCATTCATTAGCTTGATAGAGAAAATAGAGAACGATTCATTATCGATAGTTAAGTGTTGGGAAATTTTACGATAAGTTTATGTTCATCACAATCGATTTATGTGTTTTAGATCTCTTTCGTTTTGCGGGTGTGTTAAAGTCGTAGATTTATTAAATAGATTTTTTAATAGTTTGGTTTTTTTCGTTAAAGAAAAAAGAGTCTTCGTTTGTGTTTTTGGTAAGTTTAATAAAAGTTAACGAATTTTAATTTTTAAACAAAGAGAATGAAGCTAAATTTCACAATTGTTTCGATGTAATTATTTTGCATAGCAAATTAAATGCGAATTTTGGAAAACGCACATCTTCCATCACACGTGCTTTTTTTTCACAATTTTGCAAGATATTCTGAAGCTCATATGTATGTATATAGATATGAAAGTGCCTAAGATGCGACCACATTTCTGCTAAAACTTTTTCATTTCCAAACTATATATGAGACGGAAAACAGTCCCATAAATTGAAGCCCTAAAGGGTTATTCAATTAAATTGGTTTCTTGATTTGAGTTAATTTTTGATTACAAAAAAGTTTTCTATGTGCCGAAAAGAAACAACGACGCAATAACAGAAAAAAATGTATGCCAAAGATTAGAATAATTGAGTTAATTAGCGAAGAAATACTATTATTATTAATTATGCTGCATTATTGTGTGGATTTTAAATTTATCTTTTTTCATTCTGTTCTTCTCTTTTTCATTCTTTTTTGATTCTTAGAAATTTGAAGAGTAAAGCATGGAGGCACCTCATGAAAATGAAGAAGCTGCCGAATCTGTGAATGAGGATGAGGAGAAGAAGGGCTTCACGTTTAACCAAATGGTGTAAGTACTGTGTATATAAGGGTATATATATATATAAGGGTATATATATATATAAGGGTATATATATATATAAATAAATATATATATATAAATAAATAAATATATATATATATTTCATCATTACTCTTATATCCATATGCACACAAGCATATATTTTTTGTATGGCAAAATTTTTGTAGTATTGCCGGTCGCTAGTACTAACCGGTTTTTGGTAAGTGAAGAGAAAAAACATTAACTGCATATGTGTATGGAAGAATCTTATATGGCTACATTGAGTTAAATACAAAAGAGCGGTAATACTTACCGCCGTACTTGGCTTTATACTGGGTATGAAATTTTTCAGTTAAAGTTGCTGTTTATTGGTGTTTCAATATTTTGCGTCTTGTCCGTAAAACACATACAGCAAAAGCTTAATGAGTGAAATGCATATTTTTTAGGACTATACTACTAACAATAATTATTTAGTTGAAGTTTCTTCTGTTAGTGCAAGATACGTAGCTTGCAAATGTATATATATGTGTCCAAACAGCTAGTTTGTTTGTATTGCCTTTGTCTAGCAGTTAGTTAATAAAATAACTTTCATTCCTTATCCAATTTTCTTCTTTTTTTTATTTAGGCCCGCTTATATGAATGCGCTTTTGCGTCGCCAATTTCTGCAGGAAATGATCAAGAGTTTACCAGCTCCTCTGCAGAAACGTATAACAGCTTTAAAAAATTTACAATTGGAACATTTAAAATTGGAGGCTGAATTTTTTGATGAAGTTTATAAATTGGAAAAGAAATATCAGGAAAAGTATCAACCGCTACTGGAAAAACGAAAAGCTATTGTCTGCGGTGATGTAGAGCCACCGGAAGAGGATCCTAAATGGAAACAGGAATCGGAAGAGGAAAATGCTGAAGAGATGCCTGATTTTAGTAAACTTTTAAAGTAAGCTCAGTTTAATAACTTGTATGATCTTGATTTATTTATTCGTTGCATTGGCAGAAAAATTAAAGAGATACCCGAAGATGCTAAAGGTATCCCCAACTTCTGGTTGACAATTTTCCGTAATACTGAAATCCTATCGGAAATGGTTCAAGAGCATGATGAGCCCGTTTTGCAGAAGCTGACGGATATCACTATTAAATACGATGATGAGGTAGATTTTTAGTTAATGAGTGATTATTGTGTTCCGAGTTTTTAACAATTTCAAACGATTCTCTTTTGGGTTAGCATTCTTATACATTGGAATTCCATTTCGATAAAAATGAGTACTTCTCGAATAAAGTCTTAACTAAGCAATATTTCCTAAAATCCACGGTGGACGAAGATTACCCATTTGGCTTCGAAGGTCCAGAGATTTACAAGTGCAAGGGATGCAACATCAATTGGGAGAAGAAAATGAATTTGACCGTCAAAACTATACGTAAAAAACAAAAGCATAAGGAACGCGGAGCTGTGCGTACTATTGTCAAACAAGTACCCAACGATTCATTTTTCAACTTTTTCAATCCCCCCGAAGTCTCCGAAGATAAGGATGAAATCGACGAAGATTCTCAAGGAGTAAGTTCGTAGTTTTTTGTGAAAAGTATTATATTAACCAGATTTTGCATTAACATTATCATCTTATCTTTTTTTTTTTCTTTTTGTTTTAGATATTGGCTACTGATTTTGAAATTGGCCATTTCTTACGCGCCAGAGTTATTCCTAAAGCCGTTCTGTATTATACTGGTGATGTTATTGACGACGAAGATGAGGATGATGATTCATATGATGGTGAAGAAGAAGAAGATGACGAAGAGTCTGGTGATGAAAAGGAACACAAATCTTCGGGTGGAAATAAAAAGAAGCCCTCACCCAATGAATGCCAACAGCAATAAACGCAACACGGAACAATACTACAATAACCACAGCACACATTACAAAGTGTGAAATGAAATTTCACTTTAGAGTGTGATAATATCTTTAAAAAAATATACAAATCACTCAAAACAATTGTTTTTCCAGCAGCTTAATATTATTTTCTTTTTTAATTATGAATTTATTAAATGAAAATAAAAATCGAAGACCGTCTATTTTGAGGAACCATTGACTGTGTGTTTGTGTTTATTAATATGTCAGACGAAATGTATTAGAATTGAGGCCATATTCCGGACATCCTCACGATCATCAATTATGCAAACTATTGAATCACCGTTAGGAAGTAAAGCCCTATCCGTCGACTAAAAAGAGTCTGTGATCAAATTCATCCGGGAAAATTGTAGCCATTAGAAGAGTGACGGCTACGACAATAATAACTTGAACGGCAAGATGTTAATTGAAAGTTATTATAGAATATATATATATATATATATATATGTATAGAAGATTGCATTCTAAACAAGCGTAATTATTACCTGAATAAAGTCTCGAGGGGCGCTTCATATTATTAATTACTGTTTCGGCGATATAAGGCAAACTGGTTCGAATTTAAGTTGAATAAACGCATTATATATCTTCGTGGTTGATTTCAAAAAATGTTTTCGGGATGCCATGCAAAGCGCACGAATAATATTACAAAAGATAAGATGTCTTTAGATTTATGGAAAGACTGAGAGATTTATGGAAGAACTGATAAACAGGTTTCGACATATAATTAGTTTTTTTTTTTTTGATTTACGGCACTTAAAAGAAAATTAACATTTTCGAAGTGATGAGCAATTACTGAGCAAAATAAGCAAAGTGAAGGTATCAATATCTATCAATATTTCATAAAAAGGTAGAAAAATGGCCACCTCCGGTATCTGGGTGCGACTGTTCTCGTGAATCAGTAGTGAGGTTTTTATACTACAATAAGCTCAAAAGTGAATACTTTTATGCCCTCTATGCTAATTAATTGCATGACAAGTGGGTAACACTTCTGAATTGCAACATTATGTTATTCTATTATTATTAGAAATTTAATTATTATTTCGTTTCATTAGTCTAAGTTCAGCATAGGACCATGGCTGTAGATAATAAATGAGGAAGCATTCTGACTGAAAAGTGAAGAAAAATTCAAATACTAGCAAATACAGGTGAAAATTAAAACAAAAAGCAAATAAGTTCAAAAATTTTTTCAAGTTGCATTGAGTTATATTTAAGAATATATTTAAAAATATCCCGCGAGTTACTTTCAATTCAAATATCCTGCGACCACGTTAAAAATATATATGTATACTCAAGGAGAAAATCTAGCATATTTTTAGGTGCTCTCTTCGTTTAGCAAAACATTGCCATAGTTGAGGAGTATTAATGAGAGATTTTTATGGGTCATGTAATCTAAAATGTAGAGTGATGAGAATTTCGCTCATGTTGACAAAAAGAATGTAGACCTTATGGCACCGAACAATACTTTCACCTGTTTTGAATTGCATTAATATCGTTATATTCAAAAAGAGAGTGAAGTAAACTTATTACTTTTGCAAATATTTGGAATTTTGAATATATTGCCAACGCATTTCTCTCATGAGCTCTTTCCTAGCAAATTTTTTCTTTTATCTTAATATTTTAACCAGTTTTGTGCGTACCACGGACAGTGAATGTCCTAGATGACCTAGAATGACGCTCTATCCATTCATTTGCCTGTCATCTCAATACTCTCATCAAAATCGTTAAACTAAACGGAAAAAAATCCCCGTGATAGGAGTGTAAATATTCAATATATCCTCGTCCGTCTTCTTCTTCTTCTGCAGTCTGTTGCGTGTGTATCATAAGCGCGATTAGTCTCGATAAAGAATAAACGCATTTAGGGCGATAAGGAATTGCTCCTCCTAAAAGCTGATTACTGTTATTTCAGTTTTTTTTTTTTTAATTAAAAAAGAAGTAAAAGTATTTGTAAAATTTTTTAAAAAATAAATAAACATATATGCATATATTTCTTGTTTTGTGGCAGATCTTTCAATAATTTCATTTTTGCAGAACATTGCTAATTGTTTCATTTTTTATTTAATAAAAATGTGTAAAAACAATCTCAAAAATGTTGACCATCAGCTAAACCTATCGTTTTTCAGGCCCTTTTTTCACTTTTACCAAGTAATGAATCTCTCCTTAATTTTTTTTTTGCTTTTTCTTTTTTCACTTTATGTTAAAAATGTTTTTTATGTTTTTTAATTACACAAAATACATAATATTGTTCTTTTTTTTTTTCATAATAAATTGTACTGAGAGCTTAAAATTACGCTACTAAGATAGACAGAAGAGTACTTGTAAACCTCTGCGTGTATTCCTATTCGTACAACACATGTGCATTTGAATATAAAATGGATAGGCCATATACATACTGTTTAAATTTTGAGTTTTATCCTTAGAAAAAATTTATTGCAATATAACTCTTGAGTCGATTCACCGATCTCCGTGAGAGTCGGAGTTGGTAATGGCCACCCAGTTCAGACATTATTGCTGTTATTGCATTGTTTCTCGATTTGAGAAAAACGTTCTATGGTTGAGGTGGACAAAAGTTTCATTTGACCTTGATATAAAATATCCGAGATGATTTTTTCTGCATATATCGCCTGTTTGGTGTCCATAGAGCGCAATTTGTGAGCGACTATGTCGCCAAACGATGTATAATGATCGCTTGAGTTTTTTTGAAAATTCTTACACGCCAGTGTGAGTAGCTGTTCTAGATCTAAGGTAATGTCACTTTTATTAGTTTTTATAGGTGTTGTGTTATCCGTTTCGTTTGAGTGCTGTGATGAAAAGGAAGACGATCGCTTGCGGGATTTACTGGATGTTTGTTTGTGTGATGGTGTATTGCTGATATGATGAGTGGTTGTTGTAGTACCCGTATCGACAATAAAGACGTGCTCTTTCCTAACGGGGGTTATTGCTATCTCTTCAATTTCTTGAGTAAGCGGCACACCTTTTTCTGAAATAACGGATATATTGACCGTATTGGAATCTTTATCCAAGAGCAGTGTACCGCCATTCGCTTCGCTATTTAAATCATCTTCCATTTCTGTGCCACCGCCATTATCCTTATGGATTTCCTTGCAAATATCCGTAAACAAATTATTGGGTACCACCTGTATAGTATCAACTGTAACACCATTTATGCTAGTACCCGTGTGTTTCTCTGTTTCACACAATTCAGTATTTACACTTTCGGTTTCGGAACTTAATAAACGATTTTCCGCTTTTAAGTTCGCGCCTTGATCAATTGAATGGTCTTGCTTGAGTCTTTTATCGCGCGTCTCTTCGTCCTTGAGAAACATAAGTGATTCGAAATATTTACGTTTAGGACAATACGGCTCCTCCTTTTCGCCTTTGCTTTTGAGCTCATTATATTTTTTAAGTTGATGGCGAAATGCACAACGCAAGTTATTTATTTTCTGCTTTGTTCTCTCAACATTGTAATGTTCGCCATGTTTTGCAGCGACATCGATGAGTTTCATGTAAGCTTCCTGGCGTTTAGTACGATTTTTATAATTCACTGAATCCGCCTTCCAAAGGCACGGATTATTTTTATACTCCTGTATGAAGTCGTCTATAAAATCCATAACAAATTTCTGTTTTCCTCAGTTGTTTCCACCAATTGTCATTATTGATCTGTTAAATATTCACAACTAGTGCTGTGCATTCAAGTGAATGCATGTAGAGAAACTCACAATTACCGAATATCGGTTAATTATTTTGCGATTTTAAGTAACGGCGTTTTTCTTCTTTTTTCAATAATTGGTTAATCGTTTCCTTTCATTTTCTAAATTAATTCTAATGGATTTTTTACTTTTGGACTTTTTGAAAATGAAACCTATTTAATTAATTGTTAATATCGTTTTATTTTATTTTACTTTTTTTTATAAAGAAAACATTCTTAGAATCTTTAGTATTTATGAATTGTAGCCTTTTCAAAGTGATTGTATTTCGCTGCTTATAAGAAGAAGAATCCGTGGAGCATTCTACAAAAAGGTTAAATTATAAATAATACAATTTTTCGTATACAAGGGAAAATGCTGCGAGTAAGCACTACCACTGCTGCAAGTTTATTGTCACGGGTAAGTGTCCATTAAAAATATCATCAAAATTGTATCCAATCAATTATGTTAGAATTATCGCTTAGCAAATTTTAAGCCGGCACATGATCCAATGCAGAACGAAAACGTCTACGCCGATGAACACTATCGTAATGTTTGTTCCACAACAAGAGGTAAAAGGGAATAGCATTTCACTGAAACATCTTTCACGAAATGCCGGAAGGAGTTATTATATGGAAAAATATTAATCATTATTTGTTTCAGGCGTGGATTGTAGAACGAATGGGTAGATTTCATCGTATATTGGAACCCGGTTTGAATATACTGTTGCCCATAGTTGATAAAATAAAGTATGTTCAAAGTTTGAAAGAAATTGCAATTGACGTTCCAAAGCAAAGCGCTATCACATCTGACAATGTAACTCTCTCTATAGATGGCGTACTCTATCTGCGTATAATTGACCCTTACCGAGGTTTATGAAGCCTTTTTATTTTTTTATTATTGTTATTAGATTCGTTTTGTTTTTATTATTGATTTCAGCCTCGTATGGTGTTGAAGACCCGGAATTTGCTATAACACAATTGGCACAGACGACAATGCGTTCTGAATTAGGTAAAATGTCTTTGGACAAGATATTCCGTGAGAGAGAGTCCCTCAACGTCAGTATCGTCGACTCAATTAATAAAGCTAGCGAAGCTTGGGGAATAGCTTGCTT
Organism: Glossina austeni; assembly: GCA_000688735.1. Lineage (NCBI taxonomy): Eukaryota > Metazoa > Arthropoda > Insecta > Diptera > Glossinidae > Glossina > Glossina austeni. The sequence continues at coordinate 603,071 of KK502529.1, read as the reverse complement.
GCGTTATGAAATTCGTGATATACGAGTAAGAAGTTTTCTAAATAATTCGTTTCACCTCAATTAATCTGTATATTGCAGTTGCCTTCAAGAGTTCATGAAGCTATGCAAATGCAAGTGGAGGCCGAACGTAGAAAAAGAGCTGCGATTTTAGAATCAGAGGGCACAAGAGAAGCTGACATTAACATAGCTGAAGGCAAACGTAAATCGCGAATTTTAGCCTCGGGTATATTAAAATTCAGATAAAAAGACGATTTTTATTCTAAGAACCTTCATTTTTCTAATTCAATAGAGGCCGAAAGGCAAGAACAAATTAATAAAGCAAGTGGAGAAGCTGCTGCTATGTTGGCCGTAGCTGATGCGAGGGCACGTGGATTATCCACCATAGCGAAGTCTTTGGAAGATTTGGTATTAGATTCTACAATACTAAAATTCTTTTGGAAACTCCTAATTTGTTTTTACTCTTCTCCAGAATGGTAAAAATGCGGCTTCCTTAACATTGGCCGAACAGTATATTTCTGCTTTTAAACATTTAGCCAAAACTAATAATACACTGATACTACCGTCGAATGCCGGAGATATATCTTCCCTTGTAACTCAGGCCTTGAGTGTTTACAAAACAGTGTCTGCACAAAGTGTGGAGTCTATAGCTGAACCGACAACGGCGGCGAGTACAGAACATGTCCTAAAAGCCAGTAATGAAAATAGCAATATTGCTTTAACTGATTCATTTAATAATGTAAAGCCAGATCCAGATTTGGATGTGCGACAGAAAAAGATTCAATCTGGCAATTCTTCAAAAGTGGAACAATAAAAAGAAATTTATTAAGGGAATTGTTACAGAAGAAAAATGCAGTCGTAATTTGGTTGTGTTTGTTGTCAGGAGCAAATGAATCACTGAAAAGCCTTAAATATGCATAACGTGTGCTTTCTTCTTTTTTTTCTTTTTAATTACACGAAAACGAATTATTGGACAGGAGTTATGATAATTTGTATATTAAAGTCAGAACTCCTATCTCAAAACTATTCTTCAGAGGTGAATTGCTAATTGGATTTAGAAAAAAGTCAACGCAAAATGAAATGTTTTTCAGCTTCAGTACACGCACTGAATGGGGCCACGGTTTCGGAGTACTTCATTTATAGCGCGTGAAGGGTTCATCTTTTCTATGAATTTGGGTCGTACTTTTCAGGTCACGTTATACTCGAGATCGCTTTCTTTGGACGAGAGACTATGTTCGAAAAATACTATGTTATTGCATGTTGCGTTTGAGAGAAGGGAGCCACGAAAAGTTTGAACTCCTTTTCAATTAATTTACCTGATGACAAGTTCTCTTACGTCAATGCTATTTGGAAGACCGGCTTCGATCAAGTTAAAAGCTGCTTAATATTAGAATTCTTTATCAAACCAATAATGATGTAAAAGCAGTTAATTTTATAGGAGGTAATGAAACAAAAGTTTCTGAAAATAGCTAAATAAGACTGAGTATCAAGGTTTTCAATTTTTTGAACTAATAACATCCGTTTGCTTTTATTTGGAAAAGGTGATGACAATTGCAGGAATGCAACGTCTTAAATAATTAATTAGTGATAGGGGACACCCGGATAAAATAGCCGCCGGCAAGGGACACATTCCAAGATATAGTTTTGGCGGGTTCAGTGCGTTCGTAATGTTTATTGTTCTTTACTCTAAGCCGGGCTAAGAAAATGCCGGGTTTGCAATGGCAGGAAGGGAGCCGAACGGTTTTTTAATTCGATAATATGCTGACGCCAATCGTACCAAAGGCATACGGTAAATAGTTTTCCACTGTTTGCCGCCTGCGGGAACCGGTTTGGTGTCCACTTTATTATTTACAAAATTATTCATGTGTTCATAGTTTGGAGATAGAGTTGCCTTCAAAATGTGGGAACACAACGTCAGTTGGCGGATTTCTGTTAAAAGTTGACAGATTTCAGTTCAAGGTGACGTATTTCGGCTTAGATTGACGGGTTTCTGTTAAAAGTTCGTATATATCTGTCGATAGATTTGATTGGGTAATGGGTAATGCAGGTAGATGGAAAGATCAATAGAATCTTCGGTGATTCGCTGTGTTCATCAGGAGATCACTTCCTCGTATAGGTACATTAAAGCCACTATTAATTTCAATCACCGCCTTTGTTCCAAAGTGCTTCTGCAATCAATCAACTCTTCTTTTAACAGACCAGAGTAGAATAAACTCTTTATACGTGCATAAGACTCCATTCAATACTAAACATTATTATGAACAAACTAAACCTCCCAAATGTATTTCTTGTAAAATCTTTTTTTCTATTGGCCATATTTTAGGCGAATGTCCTTTATCCTTGAGAGGGTCCTTGACTGTTCTAAAGCAGACATGATTCTCAGGACTCGCCTTTCTGTCCGAGCTCACGAGGCACCGCATCTCTTTCCTGGGTGTTGCAAACGTTTTGAGAAGTATTGGGAAGTAGATAAATATACCCCTCAATCTTCGATGATGGGTATAAAAAAGTTATTAAATCAATATAGGTAGCCAGGGCCTTTGGTATGATTTTTTTGGGTTTTCAATACGCAAGACTAAAGGAGTAAATTAGAAATTTTGTCGGTACCATTTACCTGTTTTCTAATTTACATTAATTATGGAAAGTGATAGTAATCAGTTGTTCTTTGTTTATGCCAACGAAGCAAATGACATTAAACGGCTGTTTTTTGCTTAAATATTTGAAGAAATTTTGGAAATGTTTAATCAAATGTTTTGGAAAGGTTTTTGAAAAGATTCTTAAGATTATATATATAAAAAAAAACAAAATAATTTAATTTTTTATCGGACACGTATTGTTATCGTATATCTAAGAATCGTATCGCACAGTATCGTACACTTTCAGTAGTTATCGTAGCATATATTAACAATGGCATATAAAAGTTTCTTCCTGCTGCGAACAGTAGTGTAGAAAGGTATAGAAAAAAAAAAATTTTAATTAACTATAACTTTAAAAATCATAAAAAAACTTAAAATTAATATATACACGACAAGTGATTAGTAGTTCGAAGTGATTGCTGTAGGAGAGACCGGAAATTGAAATTATAATAGAACTAAAGAAAATAAAAAGAATTATAAATTATATAACATACTTTTAGGCAAATGTGAATATTTTAATATTAATACATATGCATATATATATATATATATATGCATATACATTTTTATTGGGTCAACTAGATGACCTCCATTTTGCATGTGCGTCTGTGTTAGTAATACATTTGCAAGGCACGGTTCCTTTTTGTTTATTCTTTTTTCGTTGTCTTCTTATTTACAGATGTTTGTTGTGTTCAACTGTTTGCACTATGTCACAAAAATCATGTATAGAACTTAATGAGATTCGCAAGCTAGACGAAATACTACGTCAATGCGAAATCTACGTATCTAAAAACAAACAAACGCCTCTCCTGGAAGCACGCAAAAAAAAATTCGCCCATCAAACGTTATCATCTACGAAACTGCAGAAATTCGTGGAACGCGAATTGTTTGCTTTGATGTGCACAGCAAACAAGATGAACAAGAAGAGTGTATTCGTTTCCGACATATTAATGAATTCGAATTTATTGTCGTACAAAGATGAAAACGGCAAATATTTCTTGCGTAACACTTGCCAGAAGACACCCAATAATGTTCGTATGTATCATAAGATATCGCGCACAAATATGGACGACGATGATGATGAGTTTCTATATCGGAAATGTGCTAAAACCGAGGTATCGCAGAATTGTTTGGAAAACATTAAAAACTGTTTACATGAGAATCTGAAGCAAGGTAAAAAATATCGATCTGACACCTACGAGGCTATATTGCATAAGAGAAAGGAAAGTCACCAACAGCAGCAATTGCAATTACAGCAACAACAACAACAACAACAACAACATCAACAAAAACATTTAATGCATCAACAGCAGCAACAGCAGCAACAACAGCAACAAGCCCAGCAAGTACAGCAACGCCATTTGTCGCTACATCCGCCCGCAATTGCAGAGAACTGCAACCTGCGGCCACCTCCATCAGCTGACAAGCTGTTAGAAGGTGTTCACTCGCCTTCGTGCGATAAATGCGAAAAACAGAAGCACAAAGCGGTTCTTATACAAACTGGAAGCGATAATCTGAGCGAGAAAAGCAAAAAAACCACAAAAACCGAACAATATGCAAATCAGGATCACGGCTATTCCAAATCTACAGTTCAGAGCAGTTGCCAGACCACTCCCGAAGAAAGACGCAAACATTTAAATAACAATAGCAGCAGTCGCTACAAGTTTTCTTCGCAGATATTCGGTCGTAAGCTCTCTTCGAAGCATGTGAGTGAGCATGGGGAGGATACCATGGATAAAGAGGCTTTATTGAGTCCAAAATTGGAGATAAAATTTCCCGATCCTGTAGAGACGGTAAACATTTATTTCACACACATATAGATGCTTATGTGCCTTCAGGACTATATAGTGTTTCTATTATGCTTAGGTTTTATCTTTAGGGGCGAACGTATTGCCTGAGCAAAAGAATATGAGCGCCAAGACCCATCGGTGGACGATTTTGCACTATTCGCCATTCAAGGCGGTTTGGGATTGGATTATTTTAATTTTGGTTATGTACACGGCTATATTTACGCCTTATGTAGCAGCGTTTTTATTAGGCGAACAGGATTATCAAAGGCGTACGAATAAGTATATAAACAGTGATCCAATTGTTGTTGTGGACTTAATAGGTGAGGTGTTCTGGTTTTTATTTTTTAAGTGCATGCAAATTTTCGAAAAGTATGGACACCTTTTCCGTATATTCATAAATTTTTTTCTTTTTTGAATAAATTTTTCCAGTCGATGTCACTTTTATCGTTGATATACTTATAAATTTTCGTACAACATTCGTGAATGGTCAAGATGAAGTAGTCTCTCATCCCGGCCGTATAGCGGTCCATTATTTAAGTGGTTGGTTCTTAATCGATTTGGTGGCAGCTATACCGTTTGATTTACTGTTAGTAGGCAGTGACACCGATGAGGTACGTGCCACGATTTCAATTTTTGTTATTTCCTTACTCCAATCTCTATGTATACATATCCGTGTATAAAGAGTACCAGAAGCATAGCTATACCAAACAATGCAACAATACTTGTATTGACAACAAACTTCGTTTTCTGTTTTGTTTTTTTTTTTTTTTTTTTTTATTAATTTTTATATTTTAGTTCATCATCAGCGAATTTTTTGTTAAATGCTTTAATATAACAAAAAAAAAAAAAGTATATATATATATATCTATATATATATTATATATTTATTGCGAAAGCGAAATAAGTAAAACCAACGAACAAAAAATCGAAGTTCAACAGTAGAGTAAAAAAAAAAAAAATGCTATAGGGTGGGCTCTTTGGAGTTTTTTTAAAAAAAGTTGAAGAACATGCACAGAATGTGGAAAATATTGAATATTTTTATTCAAAATATCAAGTGCCACAGTATCAATCAATCAATCAATCAATCAATCGTTTCAGTAGTTTTAAATTCTAGTCTAATTCACTTGCTCGTCCAAGGTGGTAAATTAAATTTTTTCTCACGCTTCAAGGACTCGTATCTTGTTTAGCGTATTGTATTGTTTTTCATACCTTGAATTCGGCTTTAGTTGTCGGTTTAGTCCTTTAGAATAGTCTTACATTTTACCAATGCAAAGTTGCAAGAGTATGAGGGGCAAACTTTAGAGCTTAGAGTTTCGTTATACGATTATCGGGTTTGTCGCATCAAAAATTGGTGTTCCTTGACAACTCTTGCAACCTGTGGCCGAGATGGCACTCAAGAGGATAACTTTGCGTCTCTTAGCCGCTATTGCGGGGCTTTTTTGCAACAGCATATCGTTCAATTTGCTCAACTGACGCCGGTAGACATCTGCAGTACCAGTTTCATTCGATTTTAGCAGCTCGTAATGCATTACACTCTGCTGATCCCGCCATATGCACGCATGCATGCATAATGGCCCTGAAGATTCCACCGCTGTGTCGATGTGCATGGCTCTTCTGGACTAATCCACGAACTTTTGCGCTTGCGACTGTTGTAATAGATCCACTCTTCATCGCCCGTCACAATTCGCAAGGAAAGAAGCAATGAAACCTCGACATTGAAACGGTTCGAGAGGGCATTTTCAATCATTTCGTACGCTAATCATTTTCCCTCCTTTCGAATCGTTCCCATCGCATGTCTAGAAACAGTCGATCCATTAGCTGCTAAGCTGTTCGAAAGTTCCTTGATAGTTGGTGCTTTTAGGTTTTCGTCCTGCAATCCATTGCCTTCGAACTTCTTTGATTCCCTTTGTTGTCGACATTGTTATCACCACTTTGAAACCACCGAAACCGACAATTGGGTTATGATGGAGCAGCATCACCATAAGCTTGTAAGTTTGATGGACTTCGGCGCTAGCTTTCTTCAAATCAAACGACAAAAGTGATTAACCTCGAAAATGAAATTTGAAGCGTTTCATGATAAGTGTTCGCATACACTGAACAACGCTGAATGGAATACTAAATGGAAAGCCATTATTTCGTATACAGAAAGGGCAAAATCCTCGAATCCAATCGTTGTGCACATTGATGCTGCGCGGTGCCTTATCACTTTCGCCAATAGATGTCGCTGATCAAAATACATGCAAGCACCTATTACTTAGCTTTACAATGACGCTTGCGTTTAACCCTTGCAACCTCTGACCATTTGACCCTTTGATCTTTATTATAACATTACGTTAGACGAAAGCGGCGGTATTTATATACATGCAACTTGTGACAGTAAAAGTGATGCCCACTTAACGTGGCGTCTGTGCAGTTTTGTTACACGCTGTTACGAAGAATATTCGCACCCTTAAAATTCGTTACACAAAAGCGACAAACAGATCGACCTGTGCATACAATATTGTTACGCAAAAGTGCAAGCGTAAGTTTGAGGGACTCTCGTACAGCGATCTAGTTAGACTGAAAACTCATCGACGAAAGGTTTATAAACACTCGAAATTCCAGATGCCTTTACGGCGTAAGTTGCAGCTAGTGGTAGCTTTTTGAAACACAGCATTAAACTTTATAGTCAGACAAGGCTGCCTATTAAATAACGTGAACTATTTCACATAAGACAATTCTTCACCTATTTCGCTGTAAAAAATCAAAAATTATACCTTTTTAACGAATATTAGCTTATTTTTTATGAGGAAATCTCAATGTCGTAGCGTTTACTTTGATCGTAGCTGCAGTGAGTTTTCTGTCGGTACAGGGATAACACTAGGCTGCGGCTATCTCCCTGTCGCTTTCCCTTTTCGCATTTCTGGTGGCGGGGACATAAACCTACGTAGTCCAAACCTTTTTTCTCTCTTTTTTCTTTCCACTTCTCACCAAAAATATAAGATCTTCTTGTCATATAAAAGTCTTATTTCTTGGAGGAACGTTTACAAGGAAAGTTTCTAAGAAACTGCTTCCACTCATCTCAAGTTTTTTACATTCATTTACACGGTGCCAAAACAAAAATTGTTCGCCAATTGTTCTCGCTAAATATTGAACATGGAATGATTATTCCATGTTACGACTTTTTCAAAATATCCAAACAACGTCTCGGAAATGGCGATTATTGAATACGAATAAACGCGAATAGAACTAAGGCAGACTATGCGTCAGACCGATTGATGTAATACAAGATGGGTCAAATTGAAGTTCTCCTTTAACGTGCTCTTGCCAATGTCAACAGGCATAGAATATGATGAGTCCTTCTACTGAGAATGGCCCCTTTTGACCCCTTATGCCATTGCTTTGTATTTTTACTTAAGAAACAATAATTGGAATTGGACATCTTTCGTTCACCCATGGCAATATCAGTGATCTTAGTGATCGAGTTGCAGAATCGCATAGTTTCGCTGGTAATTGAGTTGAAAGCACAGCGTCATCCCTGAATATTGAAATTTTGCGATATTTTTTGAATATTGTGTTCGTTAGAAATGGCTGAGGTTAATCAAAAAAAGCAAAAAATCGAACAAATGGCCCACCCCATAAGACTAATGCAAGAAAAAATGCAAGATTTTGTAATTATTAGTTTCATTTGATCAATCATATTAATAATAATGATAATGACGATAAAAACAGAAAAAAAAAAAAAAAAATTAAGGATATTTGGTCCGATTGTAGTGAATTATTGTTTTTGTGTTTGTGGTATAAAAACAAGGAAAATCGGACACACTGTCAAGCCTACGTAAGTTATTTTTCTTGCTGTTGTAAGTTATTGTTGCTGCTTTTACTCTTTCAGGGATTGTTTCACTGTAAAAGAGTAGCAACAATACCTACACACACACACCCTCACACAAACGCACAAACACTCACACACACACACACACACACATAAACACACATAAACACGTACACACAAACATACACACACAAACAAACATATATACAGGCACGCAAATACACATAAGGAATGGCTTTAAATGAAGCGATTTTAAGCCTTTTCATGACACCTAACAATACGTAAGAGCTTCCGTAAGAGAGTAAAGAAACGTGCATTTACGTCCATCTCTTAAATCCTTATAATTGTAACATATTTAAGAGACGTGAAGAAACCTTCTTTCTATATGTACTTGTGATTAGCTTGTATGCGACACGAAACTGAAAGAAAAGAAGCAAAATAAAATCGAATCAAAATAGGTGTTGAATGTCTTAGAAGCATTTGGTGTTCAATTTTAATAAAATGGTAATGATGATAATGATAATGATGATGATGATGATGACGATGACGATGACGATGACGATGACGATGACGATGACGATGATGATGATGATATATAGAATTTCTTTTTTCGCATATACATACGTGTAAAATAGGAAGCTGGCCTTTTTTTAGAAGAGATTACCTAAACCAAAACAAATCTAACCTATTTTTCTCTAAATACAATTTACTCTGTTCTTCTTCTTATTGTTGTTATTGCTGCTATTAACTGAGTGTTTAAAGCCAAGTTTTGTAAAAATAAAACACGTAAAAGTTTTTTACGTTTCAACTCATTGTCTTTGTTATGTTATATGTTGTAACTTTTTTCTTCTTTTTTTTTTGTTTGTTGTTGTTATTGTCGTTGTTGTCGTTGTTATATTGAGTTTTTTGGTTTTACAATAGTTGGTTAAACAATAAAAAAATAAATAAATTAAAATTATGCATATATTTTTTTCTAATTCTGTTTACACACATATAATAAAGACTAGAAAAGAAATAACTTCTTTGTAGACCTTTTGGCATGTTTTAGAAAAATTCCAAAAAAAAAAAAAAACGAAAATCAATAAAAAAATGTGTTTATTCGTTAAGCAATTGTTCTCTTTTTATGCAAAAAAAAAGAAATAAAGAAAAGAGGATTATGAAAATAATAAACACCTTGAATAAAAAAAACATCAACTGCATGTTTTCTTTTTTTTTTTTTTTTTGGAAAATAGTTGTCAAAATATTTACGATAGGCCTGGTAGTAATTTTCCGATTTTACTCGTTTTCAAATCGTTTTTTTATTACAACAAAAAAGAAGCAAAAATAACTTTTCCTAAAAATTCAAATCTTTTTTAATTCATTTTCATACGTAAACAATCTACAGCAAAAAGTTTTTGAAAAGAAATTAAAAAGGAAAACATATTCCTAATGTTTTCAATTGAATTTTATACATTTTTATCGTTTCGTTTTTTAAAATGCATCACATTTGTTTAATTATTATTATTAATGGTCATGAAATTTGCCGAATAAACTAACAAAAACAATAAAATAAATACATAAATAAATAAGTGAACGAAGGCTTTATTGAAGTTGATGTTGATGTTCGACTTCACAACGTACGAGAATTAACGGTATTTTCGTTTGTTTCTTTTTTGTTCTCATAACATTACTTTTATATATGCATATGCTCTCTCTTCATTTCTTTTTCTATCTCTCTATCCAACTAATCTAAATCTGTTTAAAAACACACACACACATGCACATACATACACATATATACACTCACACACACAAATACATATTATATTCATAAATATGCGTTCAACATATATCATCAGACACAAATTATTTATATTATTGTTATTTATCATAATTACTCATATTTATATTTAATTTTATAAAATATATTTTACAGCTTGGCTTGGACAATGAAGAGGTATTATATAAGCCAGTTTCTTCTTCTATTTCTCTCTCTCTCTCTCTCTTCTCTCTCTTCTCTCTCTTCTCTCTCTCTCTCTCTCTCTCTCTCTCTCTCTATCTCTCTTTTTACCAATATATATATATTTTGCATAATCTTTGATTCCATAGACAAAAAAAAAATACACACAAATACACACACGTACTTATATTTACTCTTTCTATTTCGCTTTTCTCTCGCTCTCACTTTCGCTCTTAGTCTACTTCTTCAATCTCGCTCAGTCTATATTTCTTTTCTATTATCACTCTCAATGAAAAATGTTATCATTGTAACACAAACAAACGAAAAAACAAACAAACACATACGCACATACACACACACACACACACACACACCTTATATCTATGCCTTCAATTAATCATCACACAATACACGCTATAAGTGTGTATGGAAAACCACCGGTTGTATACTAACTGACTGACTCGAGTTACAATTTAATTTCTATAAAACTGTTTAAAATATGTGTGTGTGTGTGTATATACGAATTCATTAAGAACGAGTGAGATGTGAGCGTAGAGGATAACATCAAATTAATCCCTTAAAGGATAAAATTTATTTTTAATAAAATTGACAATATGGATAAGAGCTTTTTGTAAACACCTGCATACTACGTATACATCTACATGTATAGAGTACAGTAAGGTCTCTTTTTAAGTGAGCCCTTTTTTACAATTTCCGACGAGTTAAGTAAAAGAAAGAAAAGGCAAATTTAAACACGAACAACTTTTCCAAATTCAAACATCGTCTTCTTATCAGCTGTAAGCACTCTGTAAAGACATGAGAAGTCTCTAGAAGAAATGAGAAGTGAAACGCGAGTTTAGTGAGTCTAAACTTTCCAAGTTTCAAGTTACACTATAATGCATTAGCCGGGAAACAATGAATGAGCGTTTTACGCTCAATATTTAATATTTATTTAGAAGGTATTTATGGTTAGGTTCTACTTGTTGGATAATAAAGTCGAAAAGTTTCCAATTCTTTGTTTAAGACATAATTTGATTGCAATTGTACGTCCGTGCGTAGGAGGCGAAAGAAAACCAATTCAAATTTTTCGAATCTTTTATAAGAAACATAAAGAGAATGGAGATGACAATACAGAAAGAAGAGCGGACCTTGTTTAAGCGTTTTTTCTAATTTAGGCAGATGTCGCATAAAGAGAGACTTGAAAACTGTGTTTAAGCGTTTTTTCTAATTTAGGCAGAAGTCGGGACTTGAAATCCTAGCTTATAGGCATTTACATTAAAAAAAGAGACCTAACTGTGCAACGAAACTTTCGCGAAAGCGCTTCCATACGACGACCATTTCCATTTCCGAATGTACATTTACGAGACAAGGAAGATAAGGAAGAAAGATGTAAACATGAAACAAACTTTTTTATAATCTTTTTGTCGCACTTATTAAAACACCTATTTTTTTTTTTTAGTTTGATAGCATTTTATTGATATTGATATGTACATATATATGTAATAGAGAAATATATTAACTACACAGACACAGAAATGCTTTAACTACATTAACTATTATTTTATATAAATATAGGCCTCAGTTTATTCGCCTTGAATGCAATATTCGTTCTGTCCTTTTTTAATAAGCTTTTCTCTTTCCCACTTAAAACTAACAAATTAAATCAAGTTGCAAAAAACAAAAAGAAAAAATGACAAATCTCTTGAACTTTTTTTCCCAACTTAAATTAATTCCGTTAATCTTGGCCAATTGTTCGTTTCTTTTTTTTTTTTTTAAAAACATTTTCTTTCAAACAAACGATTTTTCAAGCATTTTTATATATTTTTATTGGCTTTTGGCTCTGAATTGAAAAGTAAAACAAAAAAAGCAAAAAAAAAAGGTTTTAGCTTAAAAGTAAAAAAAGTGACGTTATTGTGTTGAACATGTCATGAAAAGTTTTAGACTCGTTTTAAGTAAATATGAAGAAAAATTTGTGAAAAAAAATTCATCAAATTTCTTGTTTTTTTTTTTCCTTTATTCTGTTTAATTAAATTATCAATTTTTTATAAAACTATTTTTTAAATATCGCTGCTTTTTATTAAGTTATTTACTACTTTAAGTTGATGAGAAAGTTCAATCCATATATACGTATATATTATATAAATAAAACACATCTTGTTTTTTTTGTTCCAACCTTTATTAACCAACAGCATACACTCATTTAAACGCAATCTACACCACCGCCCGCCATTTGACTTGGTTTCGCATAAATACGTGTAATTTTGCGACCAAAAGTACTCTTTTTTCTGAATACTTGATCTTTCTTTTGACCTGAATGCGACCCAGACATGGCCTATGTGTTGAGTTCCTTTTTTCGTTTTATGCCTAACAGACTTTTCTTGTCTCTATAACAACTCGCATCGGTGCGCATCTTTGTGTGCATATACGTAATTCGAGTTTTGCTATTCATGTCCATCTGTCTGACTATCCGTCTGCGGTCCGCGTGTTGAAAGCAACCTTAAGAAAGAACGGACTTGTTCTCAAATCTTTTTTCTTTTCATGGCCGTCCAATTACTTTGAACGTCGGCAAAATCAGTTTAAAGGGGGGACCGCAATAATCAAAAACTCATACACAAATAAGATAGAATATGAAGAAACGACTTTTTTGTTTAGACAAAGGGCTTCCAAATCGCTTCAAATTAATTTCATATACACATAGAGTGTTTCACCAAACGATTTCGCGGCAATTTTTAACTGTGAACATGCCGCGATCGTTGCGACAACACTTGAGTAGAAGAAAATCAGGGGATTTTCACATATGCTTCGATATCCACCCGTACTTACTTACTTACTGGAATAATGAAAATTCGTTACAAAATTTATGAAAATAATGCGAAGACGGTTTGGAAAGTTCTTACTTCCTTTGATCCTCATCATGCGCCTTCTCGCACTGTTCCGGTAAATAATATAATCAATAAATTCGGAAGTCTGGGATAAGGCTGGCAATTTTGAAAGCTCCGACGTGACCTCTGTACGTTTCGAGGTAGTGAAAAGAATTGCGAACGTACCAAGCAATACAATCTACGATCGATGTATTGAATGTAGGAATCTCGGCTTTACTTTGCTCTCGAATGTAATCTGTAATATTCGGTACTATTAAAACGGGCGCAATAACAATCAAGTAAACACCCACCCTTAAATACCCAGCACCACCATATGACGATTTTTCAAAATAAAGCTTTATATGGGAAGTAGTCGTGAAAGTGGACCGATTCGAACTATTTTCAATAGCGCTCGTCCTTGGGCTAAAACACGTCAGCATGTCCAATTTCATCAATGTATCCCATAAATTACTCCCTATAGGCTGCACGAAAGGAAATAAGACAGATGGACGGACAGAGGGCTATGGTAAAAGGTGCGCCTATTTCTGGCTCTTCTGGGTGTTGCATGCGTCTGCACAAACTTAATGTACCTTTGTATCACAAGTGGTGTCGCGTATACTTACCTGAACCAGCTCGCACAAGGAAAAGCAAGTCTTCGTATAGCCAGACGGTCTAATTCTCTGTAATCAACGCCGAAAATAGGTGAATGATAGTAGAGTCCTTGACAAAAGACAAACTTGTCCCCGACTTGGGAAGAAAAAGGCATAGATTCGCATGTCGCGAATTGCGAATTGCGAATCGGGCGGGAATCGCGGTGTAGATGATTAAATGATTGTTGCCCAACTAATTAATAGATTCTTCAGTTTTGTATAATTAGATTTGATGATTTTCTTGTTCTTCATTTCCTTTAATATATTTATTTACTGGTTTTGTTTTTTGTTTTTTTTAGAAACTTTTTAGATAAGTCTTTTAAATAAAGTAATTACAAAATTTATACAAAACCTGCGCGGAGTGTGTGAATGAATGCCAGAGCTTTACACTTTTTTTAAAACTCATTATCAACTAATCCCTGTATATTTAAATATATTTTTCCAATTATTTCGCATCTGTTCGAAGGAAAGCTGTTTATAATCGTTCATTATACACTTTTAGACCACGACATTGATTGGGCTGTTGAAGACGGCTCGTCTTTTGCGTTTAGTGAGAGTGGCTCGCAAAATCGATCGATATTCGGAATATGGTGCTGCCGTTTTAGTTCTACTGATGGCCACATTCGTTCTAATTGCCCATTGGTTGGCCTGCATATGGTAAGATGAAGATAAACATTTATTTAGGTTTACAAAAGGAGTGACTCTTAAAGGCAATGATACTTATGTACTTATGTACTCAGGTATGCTATTGGTAATGCTGAACGCATTATGTTAACGAAAAATATTGGGTGGCTTCATACCCTTGGCAATGATATTGAAGAGCCGTATTTTGAAAATAAAACAGGTGGACCTTCCATTAAGGTAAAAATAAAAAAAAAAAATAAACAAAAAAATCTTCTCCCTTTTTTTTTTGAGTTTAATAAAATTTTATTAACATATTTCTATTTTATGGATTTTCCCATTAGTCGCGCTATATAACGGCTTTATATTTTACTTTTACTTCGTTGACTTCGGTTGGCTTTGGTAATGTGGCCCCGAATACCGATGCTGAAAAGATTTTCACTATCTGTGTCATGTTGGTTGGATGTAAGTCGAAATTGAAAAAAAAAAAAAAGAAGCAGGTCCAAGTTGTTAAATGAAAACCGCCTTGTGATCTCTTATTTATCTAAACCCTGTTTTTAGCTTTAATGTATGCCAGTATCTTTGGTAATGTATCTGCCATAATACAACGTTTGTATTCGGGTACAGCACGTTATCATACGCAAATGTTAAGGGTTCGAGAATTCATAAGATTTCATCAGGTTGGTGTGTCGAAAAGCTCCTTAAAACGTTCCCTTATTAATTGAATATTATTGTTATTGTTATTATTTGTAACTAAAAGATACCCAATCCTTTGAGACAACGTTTAGAGGAGTATTTTCAGCATGCTTGGACCTATACAAACGGCATAGATATGAATTCGGTATTGAAAGGTTTTCCCGAATGCCTTCAAGCAGATATATGTTTACACCTCAATCGTAAACTATTAACAACGTGTCCGGCATTTTCGGAAGCCAGTCCAGGATGCTTAAGGTTTTGTGCTTTTCTTTTCTCACTCTAATCAAAGTGACAGAGCGTATTTGCAACAGATATCCTTTTTATTTGTTTTTTTTCTTCTTCTTCTTTTTTGCCTTTTAGGGCTTTGTCGTTGAAATTTAAAACTACCCATGCACCGCCCGGCGACATTTTGGTACATAAAGGTGACGTACTGACCTCTCTATTTTTTATAGCGCGCGGCTCCATTGAAATACAAAAGGATAATATCGTAATAGTTATACTCGGTAAGCGATTAGATTTACTTTTCAAGGTCGATCGATTGAATGCGGATCACTCATTATGTATATCATTATATATATATAGGAAAGGATGATATATTCGGTGAAAATCCTTGCATTTACCCAACTATAGGTAAATCGAATGCGAACGTTCGTGCCTTAACTTATTGCGATTTGCATAAAATTCATCGTGACGATCTATTGGACGTTTTACATTTATATCCGGAATTCTTCGACAGTTTTGTTAATAATTTGGAAATCACTTACGTTATGCGGGACGTAAGTAATGTGCTTTATACGACGAGCTACTATTCTAATTTATTTGATGCCTATGGCTATTCTTTAGGAATTCACTTCCGGTGTAGATGTTAAGCATAAATATTTACGAGTCAAATCCTTGGATAAGGAGAGAAGTACTAGCGACATTAATTCGCTTCGAATGTAGGTTTCCTTGTTTTGTTTCTTTACTTCACACCACGGTATGCTAATGTGTGAATTTTGTTAATTAATTGCAGCGTCGGTTTGCATTACAAGACCAATATGAAAGGTTTTATGCGAGATAATGCTCAAAAAGAAGCACCCGATGTTAATATCTACGTGGGTAAGGACAGCAACAACTATAAGATACAGAAAAATGGTAAGCTTTGGAGAAAATCGCTGAGTTCTTTGAATTTTCACTGAATATATAAATATGTCGTTTTTATGTCTCTGTATTTTCAGAATACTTTTAAGATCAAAAATCTGTCCCAATCTCAGCTTACGGCGGAAGTTGAGCGTTGAAATATGCAAAAACTAGTTTGAGCTAAAGAGAAAATGTTTTGCATAATTTTATCAGCTCCATACATAATTTTATATCAAATTTTTTATGTTTTGAATTTTATGCAAAAAAGAAATTAAATAAATAATCAAAAAAAAAAAAAACAATAAAATTAATTAGAAGAGTCTACCCAAGACTTTAATAGGATTGAAAATTAGATAATTCTTGGCTCTTAAAACTGCCATAACCTCAAATATGATTAACATTTTTTACTTCATTTTTGTTAATAATC
The DNA here is from genome assembly GCA_000688735.1 of Glossina austeni. Classification (NCBI taxonomy): domain Eukaryota; kingdom Metazoa; phylum Arthropoda; class Insecta; order Diptera; family Glossinidae; genus Glossina; species Glossina austeni. Next base: position 586,527 of record KK502529.1, on the reverse strand, counting down.
TCTTAACAGATTGTCGATCCAGAATTTTTGGTGCCCCTCATAAGATTTGTCTAAAAACGAAGACTCCCAAGAGCATAGAGAGAAAGTTATATTTGGTTAAGGGGCGCTTGCGATATCCTAATAATCTATAATAGAAGGAGTGACAATCGGAGAGGTCCGATTAAACGGTTTCGGAAGCTCCAGCTGATTGTGAAAAACGAGAGCAAAAAGTGTTTGTGGGTTTTTTGCCATTCCTCTCTCTTTCTCTCTCTCACACTCTCTCACTCTCTTTAAATCAACTTTATCTAAAAAATATGTATGCCTCCGATCAACAATCTTTAGCTATTTTTCTGCCATCACTATGCAACTTTGGCGATTTTTGGTGAAAAACTGAGTGAAGTGGGCGGAAAGGAAGTAGTTGGACGGGCTATGCCATGGATTGTAGAAACAAACTACTCCGACGCAACCAGCAAAAAACAGTAAAACAGTACGGCTATGCTGGATCAGTATAAATGAACGACTGTTAACGACTGTTGCTGTGGGCGTCCAATATCTGTTTATGTCACACCAATACGAATACAAATGCAAAATTGTGATATCAGCATATTCTTAGTGTACAAGGGCATGCAAAAGGCAAAAACCGACACAGATTGATGGATATTTTTACGAGCGAACAAAAGTAACGAATAAAACTTGCAAACAACATTTTTTTGAAATCGTATATTATATGAAGAAACACTTACAACAGCTAAGATTCTTTAAAACTCTCCCGGTCAAACTTTATTTTTTCCGAGCTATTAAATATATTGTGAAGATAGAAGGTAACGCTTTTCCCATTGATCGTATCCGTATTCTGCATGTCAATTGTTCACTTTAATCGCCTTGATTGAGCGAATAGAATCCATTGCGTGGACAGATTGGAGCAGCTCCTGACGCACGATTCTTTGGCAGCTCCATCAAACACAGTGCATTATCTTGCGTTAATCGTCAAAACGCCAATGTGGGCTTTCTTGCGGTTAGTGTCGCTTCATTTGTCCACGAACACGAACGATCTGTTTCACACATTCTTATCCTCTGATATATTACATATATGTATATAAGAATCAATAGGAGATACAATTGCAACTACAAGAAGCAAACGGTCTAAATACTTTAGTGTCGATGGGTGTACTGTTTTGAAATGACTTAGCGAATGGAGCACATATTCATTTATTTACTCACATATTATTCAGTATGTGACACATTTTCACCGGGCAAGCACTCGTTATAGCTGCAACTAAAGTAAAGTCTAGCGCATTGAGACTTGAATTCGCGAACACTGGCTTAGTAGTCGGGATTCTTGCCTGCTCGGATACTCGGACGTACTTTAAATTGTGGGCACGTGAACGCTATAGCCTTCATTTGCGATAGCATGCTTTATTCATTCAATTTTATGTAACGTTCGTCCTTTGTAACTATTGTATACTCCAAAGTAATGAAGAACTGATGTATCACACATACCTAACGGTTAATTACTCTACACAATTTCGCCTAATGGTCAAATAACAGCTTCTCAAGACAAGGCGTTATATGCGAATTGGTCGCAAAAATGATTCTATCCGAACTATTTTCAATGGCGATCGTCCTTGGTCCATAATGTTGCAAGAATGACGGACAGGCAGGCCCATTTCAGATTTAGGATTACATTCTGAATCGATCGATATAATAAAAGGTGGTTTTATCTCCTTAAAAAAATTTCATTCGCATGCGACTGAATCTTTTATACCCGCAACCTTTATTTTATCTTATCTTGTCTGATCTATTCTTTGCGTGGACGCGGCTCATTTTTCCCGTTTTTGTAATATGAGGACATTTTTGTCGTGTGTCTATTGTACTTTGTAAGTAATGAGCAAAAAAGCAGAATGTAAGGGTGTTCTCAGTTTATTTGCACTTTAGGCAGATGCTTTAACCTCTTTGGTCGATTTCCAATACCAACTTGCATACAAGAGCTTTTAATATTTCTGTCAAATGCGAAGTAGGTAGTTTCAGCCAGAGGAACTTTACGCAGACGGTCTGACGGACGTGCCTCAATCGACTCAGAATTTAATGCTTACACTTTGCGGGGCCTCTGAAGTTCTCTCTTAGGTGTTGTTCTCCCCAAATGTTTCAACAAAATGAATATATTCCCATTCCCATCCGTAGTAGGTATGAAAAAGTTCCCTGTCTATCTACGCATTTCCCTGAAATTTTTAGCATTCGTGAACGTGTTAGTAAAATTGTGACGAAATATTCGCTGTACGCCCTTTACTACAACTTTTTGCTTGATCAAGGATATGCTTCCACAAAGCACAACTTATTGAATATTCCTTAGAGCAAATGAATTTTTATAACATTCTCCTCAAAACGAAAATTAAAGAATTGGTTGAGAAATATATTGTAACGTGACATGAAACAAATTATTCTTTAATAAACTGAGTAAGAAAATTATATTCAGTTGTAGGCGAAACTTTCAATCACCACAATTATAGCATAGAAGATTGGGAAAGAAAAGGAGCGAAAGATGTGAAAAATAACGGTGTTCTCAGTTTCGGCTCTGTATACGTGTGGGCGTGCTGCGCGTTTTCTTTGACCTCTTTAGGCCATTTTCAAACTTTTTTGCAAATTTCAAGGCGATGTCTTCTTGTGCTCCACATATGGTACACAGTTTGGCTGGCGGAGAGACGAACACATAGAGTGCTTAGGAGCGTTCCGAATTTGAAATTGGCCGGGCATTTATATGCTTTATGCGGTGTTTGAAGTGTCCTTCTGTGCGCTATGCAGCTATTGAAAGATAAAATTAAATTTTGGTACACTGTAATACTAAGTAGGCGTGGTCAATTGTTCCGGTTTGCGCGTAGGCCTTAAAGCATTTTCAATAGCATGTACGTCCAAATTTTTAAAGATTTATCTACAATAGCTTGTGAGAAATGAGCAAAAAAATAATATTTTTGGAAAGCGGAGGTGCTGTCAGCCGACGTGATACACTACGCGTGTCTTTCGACCAGTTTGGCTGAATTTGAATATCAACCTGTGCGCAAGATCTTTCCAATTTTCCAAAAGTCGATAGCTTCAGACAGATTTTACACAGACGGACAGACGGAGAGACGGACATGCTTCATTCGATTCAGAATTTGATGCTCATCAGGAGTATATATACACTTTGTGGGGTCTCTAGAGCTTCCTTTTGGGCGTTGCAAACATTCTAACAAAATGAATATACTCCTTATCCTTCGGTGGCGGGTATAAAACGCTCATTGCAAAAAATTATATTTACACAGTCATGGACACCTAAATGGCGCGTACGTCACCAGTGCACCATGAGAAAAAGCACAAACATGTTATAATTCTTATAAGAAAAATAAATAAAAAAACACTTACTTTGAACGATACGTTAATTTTGTTATTTAAAAAAAATTTTGAAATATTTGGATCATTGAAATAGAAACACTGGCATGTACGCGAAAAATTAACCTAAAAAGATATAAAAATTCTATGCAGGCCCCGCAACAGGGGTCTGTTAGTAAGTTTAGAGTTTAATTTCCCTAATCTATGAATATATTAGGTCTACCGAAAAGTTCTGTCAGTTCCGCCTACAACAAGTTTCAAAATATCTGCGGATATTCATTTCACACATACTCACATCTTTGGCTCTTTCTTTTTATCACTGAATATTCACATACCAACCTACTGCCGTTTCAAAAGTATGCGGTTTCGTATCGTTGTAAGAGCATACAGAGTTGCAGAGCATACATTTTCCATCCATTTTCGGATCCATCGTTTCAATCGCTGACATAGACTCAAACAATCCAAACAACATATCTTGAGCCAATTCAATTCTGAATTTAATTCCGAGCAGACCCAAATAATTTCAGAAGTTATATCAACCCATCCGAACTTGGAATGTTCGTTGGTGTCATGTATTGCTCGCATTGTATGTTGCATTTCGGGATTCAAAAAATCTCACTCTTCTGTGCAAAATGCTCACTGATCTAAATTTTCTGATTCAATCGAATCGGCAGCTGCAGGAAAATGCATAGCCGCAGCAGCTGCCACCGCTTGAAAACCCAGTCCATTAATTCTTTAAGAAAAAAGAAAAAATAGCACAAAGATATTTTATTTTGCCTAAACTGGGACTGTGTGCTCTAATTAATTTTCTAGTGTGATTGAAAGCAAACGCACTTTTACGCCAACACGCAATAGCAGAGATGGTAAGAACGACGGAAATGTTAAAAACGGAGGCAATGCTGCTGCGGCTGCGCAGTCCGCAATTCGCAGCTGTTCATTACTTTTATTGAAGTCGTAAGTGAAATGATAAACTCTTATGTATGTGTAAATATAATAAATAGATGTGTATATGTTTATATACATACGAACAACAAGTGGGATACTTCTGTTATTGTATTCAGTTTGACTTTTACAAAAGCATTGACTACGGACTCAAATACTTTTTTATATAAAAAATTTTTTCTCTCATTCACTCTTGATATTCGCCTGCGTACAAGACGCATACACACATGCAAAATCGATACTTGTTGATTAGTGTTTTTTTCTTTTTATATTTATTTATTTCTTCATTAATAAGAAAATGAAATATTAACAAAAAAGAAAAAAACAAAAACCTTTATATGTATGCATGCGTGCGTGCTTACGTATTAAAAGTTAAACTTGAAACAAATTTCGTCAATTCTTTAGTTCTTTCCACATACGTACATCTACACTTATATATTTTTTATAGATATGCGCATATTTTGCGAAAAAAAAGTCGTTATTGTATTTATGTGTGTATCTACTACATACATAATGGATATTCATGGATATTTATTTATTTATTTACACGCAAGGTATGCCTACATGGTTGCGTGCGTATATATATATATATATATATATATATATATGTATCTGTATGATAACATTTGTTTGTTTGTTTGCATCTATTCAAGTAAGTCCATATGTTCCTTATTTTCATTGTCAATGATGCGTGTGTTTCTCAATTGCTGACGAACATTAGACTGTTCAGACTGATTGCTTACTCTTATTAATCGTATTTACTCTCATTCCCTGTCTCTCTTTCACTCTCTCTCTCTCTCTCTCTCTCTCTCCTTCTTTAAATGTGTGTCTAGCTCTCTAATTCTGTGCCTCTTTTTTTCCTTTGCTTTGCAGTTTTGTTAGCCTAGCATGTGCAGATTTCTAAATGGAAAAACAAAACAGTGTTGTTGGTCTGTGGTCTTTTGTTAGACTTGATGCCGTTGCGTCTGTATATACTTGAATTTTAGAACGAGACCTTACGTTTTTTTGTGGAGTATTTTTCTTTTTTTTTTAAATAAAAAAGTGATTTTAACAGTATTTTATTTTGTTGTTTATTTTCTTTACTTTGTCTTAATTAAGCAAACGATTAAATTATAATTAAATTGACTTTATATCATATAAAAAGAATTAAATAGTTTTAAAAAAAATTATATATACATATATGTACAGTAATATATATACATATATATATATATATATATATATACGTATAAATATAAACACATATACATATACGGATATAAATAGGTATGTGATCGGGTTGTGTATTGTGTGAATATTGTTCAATAACTTTGATAAATTTAGAATTCAATAACCGATAATAACAAAATATAAATAAATAAATAAATAAATAAATAGTAGCGAAAAAGAAAAAAAAAAACGGTGCAAGCAGAGAAAGCAAAAGTTCTAGTGTGTGTTTCTTATTCACGTTTGAAAATTAAGAATAAAAAAAAAAAAAGCAAACAAATTTCAACTGCAAAGTCATGGTCATATGAAAAATATATATGTCAAAAATTTTCCAACATATATGCAATATAAATAAATATATATATATATATATATATATATATATATATATGTGTGTGTCTAATATAGTTATTTGTTTCTTTCGGTTTGCTGCTATAGAAGTGTGTATACAAGGAATAATTAATATTTTGTTTATTTATCTTTCATACATACAAACACACGCACACCTAAAAAAGAAGAACTTTTTCTATGACGCCGCGGAATATTAAAATTTCACACAAACATGTATATATATATATATATATATATATAGGTGTATACATATAACATTTATCTTTTTGGCTAACCATTTAGACCTAAATGTAAATGCTAAATGCTAAATAACGTCATCACTGATATTCCTAATTGTATACGGTAGAAAATTCGTTCGTATTACTCATGCGCTTTTACATACATAATAAAAAAAAGGAAAAAAGCCATTAGTTTTCCTCTAAACGCTCATTTATTTAATACCTTTTTTCGTTTTTTTTTTTTTTTTTTTTTTTCTTTTTTTTTTGAAAATCAAAAACGCCAAACACCAAAGGTATTTAATATTAATTAAATACAAACATAATTACTAAGTTGTGTTCATATGTCTGTAACAACAGTTGTAAATTTGAAATATTATTTCGAAATATTTTTATTGTAAGAAGCGTATACAATCTAATTGTAAAGCTATATAGCACACACGAACACACACACAAAAATATATAAATAAATATATATATATATATATATATATATTTACATGGAAATACGCGTGCATGCCCATCAAATATAACAAAACTCGGTTCGTTTCAGTGTTTATATGCGAGTGAAACAATTATTTTCAAAAAAAAAAAGATAAATAAAAAAATTTCTCTTTAGAAAAAAAAGCGTCACATTAGCCGTAAGTGAATACAGGAGAGAAGTGATTTTTCCTATACTCTATTGTATTTTCCTATAAATTGTTAAGCAACAATAACAACAGCAACAATAACAACAACAACAATTCAAGCCAAAGAATATGTTCAATTACACTGGACAGACTGCGTTTGAAGGTCCTATTGTTTAATTTTATTTAATGCGAGTGCCTATGCAAGCGTTTTGGAGCTTGCTTTTGCCAATACTTATTTCTTCTTCTTCTTCTTCTTCTTCTTTGGAGTTTTAAATACGGTAATTAATTGAATTTTGTTGTGTTTTTTTGCTATTTTTGATTTTTTTTTTTTTTTTTATATTTTCATGTACGCGTTGTCAGTTTTATTTCATTTTATGTTATTTTGAGTTCAATAATTTTCATTAATTAATATTAATCAAGAAGAGAACAATATACAGCATTGAAGCAACAATAACAGCAACAGTAACTATAGAAAAAAAACTGAAAAGCGATGAATTGCATGGCAAGAATTGACAAACTATACGCAAATACAAATACGCAAAGATGTTGACGTATAAGTCTACATATGTATGTGTATGTGTTTATGCATGATACAATAAGCGCTCTTATCAGTTAAGGGAGGTCTGTAGCTAGCGCTATCCGGCTATTCAACTAGCAAGCAAGCAAGCAAGCAAGCATTCGAAGCTTTTGAATTAGTTATCCATGAATGTACATTATGTGTAAATATATGTATGTAATGTTTACATAGAATGAAAACAACCACGAAAAGCAAATATAGGATTTTTTCTTTTTCCTTCTTTTTTTTTTGGTTGACGTCGCACTTAGAAACATCTTCTTCTATTCCTTAAGCCGAAGAGAGGAATTTTATAAATATTTAAGAAATTTTTCTTTTCGTTTTTCTAACAAAGAGAAATTAATTTTTTTGATGTTTCACTCTTAGTCGAAGCTTTGCACAATATAAAGAGAAACTTTGCCCTTTTTTTAAGGGCAAGTAGTAGTTAAGTGCGGCTCTTTCCATATTTAGATCGTTCGTCTCTGATGTTTGGCATCGGCATCTACTTTCCTGGGTTAGCAGACGAAGCCCTATAGGCTCATTGGATAATTGACTAGCACCGATTTCGCAAGAACCATTGTTAGTTAGGCGTTCGTTGGTTAGAGCTTAACCGTTTTTACCGCCTCTTCTTAAATGGAGTTTCTCATCATTTTCATGCTTAAAATTACAAAATTGCTTCCAGTTACAAAATTAATTATTGAATGCGGAGGAGACCTTACCGTAATCTTCTAAAATATACAGTTTTGCTTATACTGTGTGGTAGAGTGTGGTCAACCAGACACTTAATCAATACACGTCGAAATGTCGACATAGTTCCCCAGGCTAATCCTATGCTAATTCCTTTTTGCTATACGAGTAGTGACAGAATTAGTTCAGTTTTTCTACATTCTTTAAAAAAAAAAAAAAAGACGTGGTTAAGCACGATTTTTATCGTAAGTTAGCATTAGTTCGATATATTAAATTTATCATATCTCTTGTAATGCAAAAAACATAACGACTTACGACCCACCTTGCAATATATGTAGAAACCGTTAATTATTCTTTTACGTATTTCTTTACGCACTGCTTGAATTTAATATTATCAGAGATGTCTTCTTGTCTTTAATTCAATTTTACACGATTTCATTCAAGTTTGCTTTCATTTACCATAATTTGCTAGTAAATCCAAAGGATTGGGAATAAAATCAAAGAAATCGGAACTTATTCCATATTTTTCTACTGATAATAGCTTATTTTCAATTGAATGTACCGTGTAAAAAAAGAATTATTATTTTAATGAATTTCTAAAAGCAAAACCCTCAGTAAGTCATGGACACATGTCTCTTTGTCTTTTCACTCTTGTTCATTCACGAAGGTAAGGTACAAAATGCCAAAAAAGAGGGACTTAGGTCCAATTACGATAAGCCTTTTTTTTGGATCACAGATTTCATGACGTCCCGACTCTCTTCCGCTCGCAAAGAAAGAATGCAAGACATTAAAGAAAAGCAGCACACGCCTACAAAAAGGAACACATGGCTTGATGAAAAACTGTTGTGTCTAAATTTTGCTTGCAAAACAAACAAACTAGTAACGTTTTTATCTGGCCATTCAACTTTATTTCTGCTGCCCTTAAAAATGATGTACAAAAATCTTGAGAAGGAATACACCTTTCACAGAACGGATACCTGTCTCTACAAACTGATATGTTAGGTCATCTGAATAGAAAACATTCCATAAAACTTATTGTCAATGATACGAAAGCGTAATTAAGGTTCGGCTTGAATCTGTAAGATAGTTCATGTGTCTTTGTGTTACGGCTCTTTCTAGACAATTTGTAGTAATTTGTTATACTTATGTATAATGAAACAAATGTTTGTAGAAATTCACAAAAAAAAAAATACAAAAATTTTTTTTTTAAATAAACAAATACAGAAGCGTACATAATGTTACTGTAGCAGTAGTAAGCAACCGATTCAAATCTTTACTTTGCGCGACAATTTCGCTTGGAAAGGGTGTTTATTACGAATACACAAAAATATCTTTTAAAGTTTGTCCAATCATTGGTGAAAAAAGAGCTGGCGGAATGGAAAATAAGAAAAAGATGCCGAGCTTTAATTTTAACCAAATTTTAGAAACGGACACGTAAGTGTTTTAGCTATTAAATGTGTGCACGCAATCGAAGGGAAACTAATTTGAAACGTGATCGGTGGATTCATTTGTTGGCCATCACGGTTTATATTTCGCTGGTGTCGTTTTTGTGAATTTGAAACCAAAAAACATGACGGACGGACGGACGGGCGGACACAATCAACTCAGAATATCGCATGGCCTGAGTATAAATAGATTTAACAAAGTCTCTGACTGCCACAAAAAATGAATGAGAAGAACAATAAACACAAATTTTTATTTGCTTTGGTGTGAATTTTGGATAAACATCATCGCAAGTGTAAGTAAATAAATGTTGCAGAGTACTTCGTTTTAAAGGATTAAAGAAAAATTTTATATTTTATATTTTTCGAATTCGAAGCGTGTAATAGCCCTCGTAAATAGTTAACATCAACATACAAATATGTATAATTATAGGTTGACGTAATATTGCAGCTTTTTGTTTTTGTTGTTTGTAGGTGTTTGTGAGCGTGTCACCACCATTTTCAAAGTAGACCTGCAGTCGCGAACTACGAACATAAGACCAAAGTTTCAGGTTTCCATCTCGAGTTTCGGGATCAAGTTGTTCCATATTTTCTACATGACCATCTGTCCAATGGGCGGGACGCGAAGCTGCATACTATTTGAAAATGTTAGATTAGCGGAAAGTTCTGCCGCGTTTTTTATAAAACATATGAGTTTGACATGCTACTCAACAGTCGAATAATCGAAGCCGAGTTCCAGTGCAATTGTAAAGTGGTTAGATGTGTGTTACTCTGGAACGTAGATGGCAAAGTGTCACAATCTTCTTTGAGACTGAAATGTTCGAAACGGAATTCGCAAACCATCTCTTGCAGAACTCTCCGAACATTTGCAACTTCACATCGCTATGTGTCGCCTAAGCTTTTAACCGATGCTTGCCTTTCAGGAACTCATACCAAGTCCAATGACTTGGATGCACTTCATCCACTACACTTCGTTCACCACGCAATTCGCACTTAACTGATGAAGCATCAAAAGTAATCCTCTTATGGCCCACGAGAAGTACGTTAAACGTAAGATGCCATATGACGCATCGTATCTGCTTGCCTTGACCTTACAAGCACACTACCAGCTGGTAGTAAAATAAGACAGAACGGTCCCGCCAGCCTAATATAAGCGCTTTATATTAGAAAGCTTTGGTCGGAAGAAAATAAAGCGATATCCAAAGTTACCTTTCACTACAAGAACAAATCTGTTCTTGCGATCGCGATAGTAAGAAATTACTTTAGTCTTAAATTAATTTTAAATGTTATATACCATCGATTTACCCATGTTCCTGTGTTCTCTCGTTTGACCATTGTACCGACAGTAGGCAAAACGGTGCAAATCACTGCACATAGCAGATAATGACCGAAATCGTCCGCATTAGCATTTAATTGGTTAAGGTTAGTCCATCCGTCATACTCTGTGTGCGCGATGTGTTGTTGGCAAACTCAGTGCTGTAAGGTTTAATATAGAAGGCATTCTTGGCCGCTGGTTTAAGGTCGGTTCTCAAAATGGTCGGTTCTCAAACTGTCGATTGGTGTCGATTTAAAAATTGACTTCAAGCGTCAATATTATATAAGAACATCAAAAATGAGGGTAATCAGCCAATAAAGCTTCAAACAAGAATCCTTTGCTAACAAACTACAACATTGAACTCTTTTGATCTAAAATTTCGACAGCATGGGCCAGCTGACTGAGCGGTAGTAAAGCAAAATACTTTGCAGCATTTACCTAATGGTCTGAGACGTCTAGTAAGTAAGATTCGCACCAGGACATGTTATTTTGAGCGTTGCTTGGAGGCCTGGATTGAAATGGCCTCGCGGTTGAAATGTCCTACAACGCTTCACTTAATATAATGTTTCTTCTACTATGGTGCTAAGTACTACTTCTTTCTAGGTACTAAAAGTTAAATGTATTTGGTTCCTATTAGAATTCGAATATAGCGACGGGAGCAAATCAAATGGAGTGAACTTGATTTTTTTCGAAGAACTAAACCTAAAACTAAACATAAAGTCTATCTGATCTGTATGATCTAAACTTAGCACAGTTAGTTGATATGAGAAATCGCTTTTCTAAACGACTTCCCGCCATAAATAACGAAAAACTAAGTATTGTTACTTGCTATGGCAATAAAACGTATACCGCGTGCGGTGCCTGTGTATAATAAGTTTGTGCGGATGTATGCAACACGTAGAAGAACTTCAATAGATTTCTTTTTATTATGGCGATCCGTATTTCTGTGTTCAATCTACAGGGCACAATTTTTGAGATGTTTTAATGAAATTGGACACACTGACGCGCTTTGTTTCAAAGCAGTCCACTGTCTCGAGAATGATTTCTGCACATAGTTTTTCAATAGCCCAAATTTCATTGAAATATTCTGTAACATTTGGACATGTAGTTCTGACATAAAAATTCATGGACAGACGGACAGATAAGCCTAAGTTAATTGGAAAAATAATTCTGAATCGATTGATAGAACGAAAGGCTCGCCTCTCTTGATTATTCCAATTATTTTTTGGGTTTTTGGGTTAGGGTATAGAAAAAATAATTTTTATTCACTCCATACTCTGACGCAACTAACTGCGGCCTAGTGATGGATGTAAAAATTAAATTTCATTAAACTTTTCTTTGAAGTCATGAAGCGAAGTAATTGCCAGCTAATGTACAGATGACTGCTGTTGTTGTTTAATGTGCAATAAAAAAAAAAATTACCGAGAGTAATACCAGATGTTAGTCGAAAAATGTTGTCAAGTTTTTTTTGTGACATATAAATAGTAATCACCCTTAGGCAGCGTAACAATCGCAAATCAAGTATCAATATTTCTGTTTACTATACCATGCATGCTACAACCCACAGTTCTGGTAGAGGATATACGTTGTCTGTATGGTTGTACACAGCACCCAGAAGGGCTTGAGAGAGGCCCACCTTTTCTTATACGGATCGATTCAGAACAACTTTCTAAGCTTGTCTGTCCGTCTTGTATTCTTGAGTGTAACTCACAGTCCGCGGTTTTTGGGATGTTTTGATGAAATTTGCTATGCTAACGTGTTTTGGCCCAAGGACGAGCGCCTTTGAAAACAGTTCGGATCCATTCACTTTTCCAACCTCCTCCTATAAAACGTCTTATTTTAAAAAGTGTGTGTTAAGCAAAGTGGCATAGGGCATATGAATGTGGATCGAGGCCTACTATAATGCTTTTACTTGTTTTTATTTTTGAACAATCTGACTATTTACATAAGGCGCAAGAATGTCAGACGATGTTCGAAACAACAAAATACGAGCATGAAAAGCTTTCACATTGCATCACTTGAGAAATTACTTGTGCGAGGCTATTAAAAATTGTTTTCAATAAAAAAAAAAAAAAGGCGAAGGCGAAGAAGAGATTGCGACGAACCTTCAAATGCCTTACATCATCACATTTTACTTCAAAATTAAGGTTTTCAGCGATCTAGTGATTCGTGTTGTAAGTGAAATAAATGATAAAAAGAACACATAAAAGAGAATAATTACTTACTGATAATGGCTGGACAAGCATTCATTTTCAAAATGTAATTTAGATGTCTATTCATGTACTATCCACTATGAGGGTGATCAAAGTTCAGCATTAAAATACAAAAACAAAATTGTTTGTCAATTATTTTGTTTCACTTTTTTTGTTTTTTGTACTTTTGTCGTAATTTAAAGCAATTTCTGCGAATTTACAAAAATGAAACCGTTAAACTGATTCGGTTTCTCTGTGCTATTCAGCAGAATTTCAACTCAGTTTTTTAAATGGTAATTATATGACTTAAGTCAATTTCGCTATTGTCGGTACGTATGTGCATACGTCTGTATTCGTGGGAAACGTTTATTAATCATTAAAAGTTTTCATAAAATTTGATCGAAATCGCCTAAGTTCTAGAGCAAATTAATTAATATGATGGGAGACCGTTATAATAAACAATATCGTTTTAATGAACTCAACTAATATTTCAAGCAAAGCGTTTGTAAACAACAATATCATGTTTGGAGTGTGAATTTATACGAAATTACAATCATTAACGAAGCAAGCGATAGATTTGTAGATTAAATGTTGCTCTCCAAACTTATTATTAAGCGTAAATGGCCCTCAGGAATCCGATAAAAAATATATATATAGATTTAATCACTTCAAGATCACTATTCATCTTTCACTTCTCCTTACATCTCTTCTTCCTCCTTACATCCTACGTTCACATGATATAGACGAATATAGGTGACATTTTCTAGTTTGGCCGCATTAGAGTCTCAACTTTGGCTGTTCTCCCATACCATACCAAATTTCAAAATCCAACTAGATTTTAATTGAAATTTTTTAACATTGGTAGGTGTCTTTGCTATTTAAATTTGAATTTATCTTGACACCCTTTACCGGTTTTCCAATCGTATTTACCCTACCCTACCGTGCTGCGGTAGGACAAAATTGGCATTGATATGATAAAAGGAATGCAATGCGAATGTTGCGATGAAATTTGCTAATTACTGTCACTAGATCAATTTGAAAGAGAAAGTTCCAGAAGCTTAAGGTGAATTACTAGCAGGTTTAACTTAGAATCAAATGAAAAATGAGAACTTTGTGAGGGTCTGGCCGATTTATTTCATTGTAAAATTTTTGTTTAACTAAACAGAGGTGCTTTCAGTTTACGCTTTGCAGTGGGAGTGTTTTTTAACCGATTTGATACCTTTGGAATAGCAACTTACTTGCAAGAACCTCCAACACATTTGAATTCGATACCTTAATTTTTGCTGCCAGTGAGTGTCAAGAACACACATTCACATAGACGCACGAAGAGACCGCCATGGCTAGATGGATTCAAAGTTTGAAACTTATCAAGAATACTTCATAGCGTTACTGGAGATTCCTTTTAGGTGCTGCAAGCACCAAAACAAAACGCCTCTGCTCTTCGGCTGGGTACAGAAACATTGCGTAATGTTCATATAAACGTTTGTTGTGATAACCAAACAAGATTCATCCCAAAGTGCGATTAAAAAAAATCATTGCAATTTTTATGTAATTGCTTGTGGTGATTATTAAACGTACTACTCTTTTATTAGCGTTAATGTAAATATTTCGTAGGTCAAATTACATAGTGGCACCACAAGCGCGCTTTGGAAGGTTAGAAAGAAGCAAATGTTTTAAAAGCATTACAATGGGCCGCGGCTCGCTATTAAATACCCTACACAACATTGCTTAACACAGTTAATCGTATAATTTGGAAGACTGGTTCGATTCGAGTTGACTTCAACAGCGTTTGTCCTCGGACCAAAGCGCGCGAGTGTACTAAATGTCATCGAAATATCTCCAAATCGTAATTTATAGGTTGAACATAAGCATACAAGGTGGACACACGGACAGAGAAGCTTAGCAGAATTACTTTCTGAATCGATGGGTGTAATAAAATTCAAGTCTATCTCAAATCATTCTGGATGTTGCCTACACCCGTATAGATTTGATATAACCTTGCCCTCGTTATTATCTCCTCTTAGATAGTGCAGTGACTACTCTATGTCAGAATAATATTTTCTAGTTTACTCTAGGCCTAAAGCAAAGAAAAAAATTAAGGTCTCAGAAGGATGCTCGCTCCAACTGCAAACTTTGGAACTCTTCAGTTCGTAACTCCACAGTGTGAGGTACGAACGTCATCTTACTTTATTCATCAGACACTACCACTTGTTTCAACGGCTTACTTTTGATCCTTTCGGTCGAATTAATCAGAAGTGGGTCCTTTGTGGACAGCTTTAATAGACTTCTGGCTTTTACGACATCTCCGTTGAGCGTTGCGCGAAGCCTAGGAAAAATAATTTAATTAGCAACGAAAAATACTTTGAATAGAATAGATTCTGCCTTTTTCTTAAAAAGAAACATTCAAAAAATTCCCTACTAATTCTATTAGAATTCCATTAGGATATAGTTGCGCCATTTATCAGAAATGGGTTGAAACGTTTTAGTCGAGCTACGTTCACCATTAGTTACTTTATGCCGCCTAATGTACCTAAAGTACCAAAAACAAGACTTTTTCATTATATAGAAGCATACTTTCATAAGGAAGCACATCTAGGAGGAGATGCAAAGATTAGGCCTATGTAGCTGCGGCTCAGTACCCTAAATTTGAAAGTCAAATCGCTATTTCGGACCATTTACCATTATAAAGCATTAAAAGTTAATAGCTATACGAAAGCTTATAAAAGCCTATTTTCCCTAAATCCGTCTATATATATCTGGGTTGCCACATAGTCGAGTAGGCAATGCTTGGAAATAAGAAATTGATTTTCGCGGGTTGATCCTAGCTATAGTGAGTGCTTAGCCGGCAAACGCACAACACTTACCGATTGGGAACACACCCACTAGCCTGCGATCACCTCCTATCTATTTCTCTATTCCTACTTCTGTCCGACAGTCGCTGAGTTACACGTATATGTGGAATCTCCTCAGTAGTTGACCATATTTAAAAAAAGAAAAAAATTGGGGATTGTTCAAAAAGTGATCCTATTGCATCCAAATATTTCACTTGTATCTAGTGCGCCGAAATAATATATTCACAAATAATCCGCGGATCGAAAAACGCCAATGTATCAAATTGCTTCAAAATATCTCGAAAATCGCTGGCTTGTAAATTGAATATGACAACGCATAAATAAATGGAAGGACGGACCAACACGTTTAAATTGACTGGTATAATATTAGATGAGCTTATCACGTGCTAAAAAATTGAACGCGAAATTATGTACTAGCCTATATTAGACGAACGGACGGACAGAGAGACGAAAATTATTAAATAGATAGCAAAATGTTGGTCCATCCGAAGTCTGCACAAACTTGATATATCCTTACCATACTTCATGTACCTAAAATGGCATATTTATTTATTTATTTCACTTATACAGAAACTCAACTAAAACAAACAACAGTCGAGTTCAAATGACTCTTAAAGTAAAT